>JADBJO010015791.1:0-15000 GCA_016801955.1 Conus betulinus | reverse complement strand
AATGTGTGTGTTTACAGGGTGGCCAGTCCCCCCCCAGGCCTGATGTCAGTGTGTGTGTTTACAGGGTGGCCAGTCCCCCCACCAGGCCTGATGTCAGTGTGTGTGTTTACAGGGTGGCCAGTCCCCCACCAGGCCTGATGTCAATGTGTGTGTTTACAGGGTGGCCAGGCCTCATGTCGATGAGTGTGTTTACAGGGTGGCCAGTCCCCACCAGGCCTGATGTCAATGTGTGTGTTTACAGGGTGGCCAGTCCCCTACCAGGCCTTATGTTAATGTATGTGTTTACAGGGTGGCCAGTCCCCCACCAGGCCTGATGTCAATGTGTGTGTTTACAGGGTGGCCAGGCCTGATGTCAATGTGTGTGTTTACAGGGTGGCCAGTCCCCCACCAGGCAGGCCTAAGTCAGCAGCGCTATGGACACAGTCTGCTGGAGGAGACACGTGCTGAGAAGAAACCTTTGTCAGTCTCTTTCCTACCTCTCTTTCTCACTCTTTCTCTGCCTCTCAGCCTTTTTACTACTCTCTCTCACTCTGTCTCTCTGCCTCACTCCCTCTATCTCTTTCTCTCTCTCTCTCTCTTTCTGTCTGTCTCTCTCTCTCTCCCTCTCTCTATGTGTGTATGTATGTATGTATGTATATGTATATATATATATATATATATATATATATGTGTGTGTGTGTGTGTATATATGTATGTGTGTGTATGAGTGTGTGTGTGTGTGTGTGTGTGGTGTGTGTGTGTGTGTGTGTGTGTGTGGTGTGTGACGCATGCACTCGCACATGAATTTGTGTGTGCGTGTATGGTGTGCATGTGTGTGCGTGTTAGGCTTTTCCTCTTTTCTTCTTCTTCTTCTTCTTCTTCTTTTCTTCTTCTTCTTCTCTTTTTTCCTTCATTGATTTCTTTCTATATTTCTTTTTCTTTTGTCAGTAGACAAATTGCCCCCACTCTTACCCCTTCCATTATTTGCACGTGCATGCATATGTGTGTGTGTTTTGTGTGTGTGTGTGTGGTGTGTGTGTGTGTGTGTGTGTGTGTGTGTGTGTGTGTGTGTGTGTGTGTGTGTGTGTGTGGCGCGCGCGCACTTGTGCATGCATGGGCCAGAAGGGGAATGCATGAAGGGGTTGCAGGCAGTTTGCTTATAAAGCACATTACCGCTGTATGGAGGAAATAAGAATGTGCGCATTCGTGTTGTATCATCTCAGTGGGGGGAGGGGTAACATTCGGTCGGTACCGGAGGTGCGTGGATCTTAGTCGGTGACGTCGGTCTCATCTCTCTCTCTGCCTCCTCCAGTCTCGTCGCTCTCGGTCTGCTCTCGTCTCTCTCCGGCTCTCTCTTCCCTATCCCTCTCTTTACTCTCTACCCTACTGTCCGCTCTCATCATCTCCCTCAGTGTCGTTCGTCTTACTCATGGCATAACCTTCCTTCGGCTTTTCTGCAAAGCTTTCTCCAATGTGTCTCAAGAAAAACTGGTATGGCTTACTGTTCCTATGTCGGCATGTGCCTGCCATACTCTACCTTGCTGTCCCACTAGAGAGTCTCTACGTCATCAGCGGCAATCATACGACCTCTCTTCATCAGACCTTCGTGCGTGGCTCGGGGGACGATATGGGGGGGTCTCTGCTCTCAGATAATATCGGTCGGGGGGGGGTGGGTGGGTGGGGCTGGGGGGTAGGGGGGGACGTGGGGTTCTAATTTATCTACATGTCGAGGCACACGCTCTGTACGACCTCTACATCAACTCATCTATGATACATCATCATACTTCACTACTTTACCGCATCCTCTTCGGTCCGCAATCCTTCTCAAAACACGGTTCACCGTCGTCTCGACTCTCCGTACTCCTCACGGACACTCCTTCTTCTCCCTCCCCTCCTCCTAGCTCTCCTCTCGCTCCACAACTCTCTACATCTTCTCTTCTCCACTCCCCTACTCCCCTTCCCTCTGATTCTCTTCTAATCTACTTCTCTTCGTGATCTCTCTCCTGCTTTCTGTCCCCTCTCTCCAAAAAAATTCCCTCTCAACTTCCCTCCTTTCTCTTCCTCCCATTCTCATCTTTCGGGCATTCTTTACAATTCATTATCTTTCTCCACTCCATTCTTTCTTTATCTTCTATCCTCCATCGCTCTTTCGGCTAACAATCCCTCCTTCGGGGTTTGTGGGGGTGTGGCTCCACTCTATCCTCTCACTCCCACTCGCGTCCGAACCGTACCCTTATATCATCTCTCTCCTCCCTCTCTTCATATCTCCCCCACTTCTTCTCTCTCCCACGTCTCTCAAACTTCTCTTCTCTTCTCCGATATATAACCATCTCCCTCTCTCAACTATAACATTCGACCACCAGATAAATCACTCCACATCTATATTCTCTCTAGCTAATTCTTCATATATCTCTTCTTCCCTCGCCCCCCTACTATCCCTATCCACACCATTTCAAATCTCTTCTCCTCTCTCATATCTCACCTATATCTCCTTCACTATCCCCTCACTACTCTCATCACGACTCGTCGTTGAACTCGTCCAACTCTTCCTACTTACATCTGATTCCACTCGACTCTTTCCTCCATACGTCCCTCAACTTTTCATTCTGCAACCATTTATTTTCGTAGGCTGCTCCTCAATACAGGCTCACTCTTCGATATCCATGATACCCAGGTTGCAGAGAAGACACCATCGCTCGTTTGAAAGATCACAGCTCACTTGTCATTGGCCATGTAACCGGTCCATGTTGCGGAGAAGACAACATCGTGCTCAGATTTGAAATGAAACAGACAGATCACTTATGAATCAATTATCATGTATGCTTTCGTGTGCAGAGAAGACAACAAGTCGCAATCAGAAGAAAAAGGAGTAAAATACGAACAGCTCACGTATTTTGTCATTATCATGTGACTAAAAATAGTATCGTCTGTTGCAGAGAAGACGACATCGACTCAGGAAACGGTATAAATTGAAAAAGCAGAGCATCACTATGTACATTAATCATCGGTACCTCGTGTTGCAGAAAGCAGAACAACATACCGCATCAGAAGCGAGCCTCTCCTCCACGATATTGAAATGAACAACAGAGCACTCAACACTCTACATGACCCTAATGTGAGATACTGTGACAAAATCTGAAGTAACAGGTGGGGAATACTTGTGATATTTCACCCCAATTCCAGATATAGTAGTTATTATTGACACGAGAAAAGATATCTTGACAGTGATCTAAGATGAAGTGTTTTGGTCACCCATCAGTGGGTGAATTGGCATCTCCGTTAACGTAAGAGCCAAACCCCAAGGTTATATGCGCAACAATATCTGTAGACGCAGACAATTGCTTGTCGGTATTAACAGCCGACACATGACCACTCACGACTGTTTATCCGTTCCACATACTTTTGATCGACCCGTTGTACGATCACATTCAAATGGATCCACTCAAGCCTAGGCTCAAAGAGATTGTCCCTTACACTTTTTACTGTTTGCGTAATGTTTATAAGTGTTTCAACAACTTGATATTTCCTCTCGCAAAACTTTCGTTTTGTTTAATCCTACAGCCTGCCTTTCGCTGGAGAGCACTGCTCAATTGGGGGTGCGTTTTCAAATATCTTTTTTGAAACCCATTGTCGCGGTCGGAGCGCCACCGTGGTACAAGTGAGAACTGTGGTGTTCTCCCGATCTGCGCGCAGGGGCACGGGCACACAGTCGTAAGAGAGAACCGGTGTCTCCCAAAGGGTGAATAGAGATCCGGTCCGGATAGAGGTACGGGGGGCCGAGAAATCGGGGCAAGAGCGACGACATGGTGGGATCGGTCTTCGGAAGATTGACGCATGGTTTGCCCTCATGCAGCTATGTGAGGGGTTTTCATATTTATATATAGAGCATTTTCCATTTATTTTTTGAGATTCAAACTATCAAAAAAAATGTTTTATTTTTTTTTTTCCACTCATTTCTAAAACGCATTGACTTTGCAAATCATTTACGTTTTATGATGGAAGACCATTGTTAACGACACAGCAACATTGTTTAATTCCCGACCACTATTAATGGCGTTACACACCGAATGATCGATTGACAAGTGTAGTAAACGACTAGTGAGGTTATGCCTCCGGTGTTCTTTGACAGACCTTCTATTGTTCTTGGTAAACTCATTTAAGGAAGAAGCAGCTAAAGGCATGGTTGTTATAATTGTCATTATGTGTTATGAAAAGTATTCCACCCTTATCAAGGGTTTCTCGAGGTTGTTTCACCTGACAGATGATGGACTGTGTTGTGAGGAACTGGGACTGTGTAGTTGTATTGCAGAACCAGGCTGAGGAAGCGAGTATGCGCAAGAAGACATGCATCACAATCAAAACACAAACACAGATTCACTCTCTACAGCGAGAAGGTATGTCATCAGTGAAAGCGGCACCACACTGTACGCCAACTTACCTCACTAAGGAACATTGTGTGGTGTGTATATGTATTTAAGTGTAATGTTTGTGTAGTGTGTGTGTGTGTGTAGTGTTGTGTGTATAGGGGGAGGGAATTCAGGGTGAGAGGCGGTGGTTGACCAGAGAAGAGGAATAAATAGGTAATGCAATTGAATCCTAGAAAGACAAGTATGCGTGGCACCGTAGATTTATTTGACTTGAGCAAATGCATATCCACATGTGAAAAAAGCATTAGTTTATTTGAGAATGCATATCACCGATGGGAAAAAAGCATCATTACTTTTATTGGAGAAACGCCATACACCTGGAAAAAAGCATTTAGTGTATTTTTAGATATTTTTGAGAAAACGATATCACACTGTGTGAAAAAAAAGCATGTATAGTTTATTTTGAGAAACGCATATCACCGTTGTGCACAAAGCATTTACTTTATTTGAAAAAACGCTAATCACCTGTGAAAGCATGTTAGCACCTACACACACTCAGACATGAGGCCGAAAGGGCACTCAGTGTAAGCATACTTGACTCTTCGTACTCTCTCAGATGCTCTCCAAATCCACTGATCGAATCTATCTCATGGTCTGTCTGTCATACGTCTGCCTCTGTCTCTCGTACTCTGACAGATCTCAACTCTAGAGTCTCTGTCTGTGTCTCATCTCCGAAATGTCTCTTACGATCTCGAACATCTCTCGAGACCCAACATCGAGTACGCATCTCCCAGACCTCTCTCGAGCGAACTCCTCTCATAAGACATCTCAAAGATCCTACCATAAGAGATGCTACGCCAAAAAATCATAGTAAAGAAAGGGACTCTCGCGCACTGTCCTCGGAACCCTCTACTACGGAGGAAAAAAACGGGGCTAAATCTTCGCTAACAGCAACTCTCGCCTCGACTCATCTCTCGAAACGAGAAGAGAACAGAAGAGGTCAGCTCAAAGACTAACCAATGCAGAATCGACATAACCCTCTCTGATACAGATCTCATCATCCGAGTCTCTCAAATACAAACAAGACCGAACATCATAGGGGGAACACAGTCTACGACTCTCCCTCTCCCACTCCTCCCAACATCCTTCCTCCTCGTCCTCTCAAACCTCTCTCTCATCCATCTCAATGCTCGAGTCTAGGCATCCTCATAAAACGCTCCCTCCCTCTCTCGGAGGGGGGGGGGGAAAATCCTATAAACTCAAATCGAGAAAGTCTCCATCCACCCCTCGCAATACATATCCAATAAAAAGTACCAACCAAAATCTAAGCCGGCCTCTAAGGCAAAAACAACAATAGATATCCCTAACTACGCATACAGTACCCCCTTCCTCTGTGACAAGGTCACCACCGGTACTCTACAACAAAGTAACATCGCACAACCGACGACTCAGACCCACTCACTCCTGTTCTCTCGTCTCCAAACTTCCTCTCTCGATCTCTCCAACGCTTCTCTCTCTCATGGCTGGCTGTCTCTTCTCTCTCTGTTTAACTACAGAATTACATATATTTTATGCACCGAAATAACACATGTGACACAACATTCACATTCCCTTACCATTGCTCCCACAACAAATCATAGTCCACAAAATAGAACTCCTCCTCCCAACCCCACATCCAAATTCCACATGGGTAAACCAAAAGAAGAAACCTTTATTAGTCTTATGCTATTCCTATCTCTATAGTATAAAACATGAAACCAACCCATCATAATGGGAATTAACTCTTTCGTCTGCGGATCCTATAAGCCTGAGGTATAGGAGGTAACACCTCTTCCCACAGGGGGACTGTTTGAGCTAGAAACAATGCAGGACTTTCATTTGTCTGATATCTTTGCAGTTATCCCTTTTAGTGAGTGATCCATTCACACAATCATGGTGCCTATGGTGAGACAGGGAAAACTGATATGTGTGTGAGGGTAGAGGGCAGTGCAAGCTAATGTCACCTGATTGGCTGGGCCAACTAGCGCAGGTGACTGGTTCAGGGTCTGGCACTGGATGACCTGTGTTTGTGTTGAACAGACAGAGTGTTCAGGAGAACATCGACATGATCAAACTGCAGAGGGATGTCAAGGAGAAGTCCACACGACTCATTGCACTGCAGGAGAAGTACTCTGCCATGGAGGAGGTGGTGGGTGATGTCGTCTGCATCTGTGTGTGTGTGTGTGTGTGTGTGTGTGTGTGTGTGTGTTGTGTGTGTGTGTGTGTGTGTGTGTGTGTGTGTGTGTGTGTGCTGTCTGTGTTTGTTGTGTGTGTTCATGTCTGTGTCCATGTCTGATTCTCTGTCTCTGTCTCTCTGTGAGAGTGTGTGTGTGTGTGTGTGTATGTTGTGTGTGTGTGTGTGTGTGTGTGTGTGTGTGTGTGTGTGTGTGTGTGATTCTCTGTCTCTGTGAATGTGTGTGAGTATATGCATGTGTGTGTATGTATATTTATGTGTGAGTGACTATATGTTTGCTTATGTGAGTGTCTGCATGAATATTGTGTGTATTGTAAATGGATGCAGATTTATGTGTACATGTATTTGTTCAAGAAGAATATGTGCATTCTTACAAGCAGCACAGAATACAAGTGATGCATTGCTTGTTTTCTTTTTAACTCATTCAGGATGACTTAACAAGATAACTCAACTATCAGGCCGTCAATAGTGAATGTAGTTCAAATGTTTAGACCAGCCAGTCCACTTCAGTTAGGGCCGTATTTTTATGCTTATCTCCCATATACAACTTCTTTTTGAATGTCAGACACTTGTTGTCACTCTGCTGGAATGTTTGGTTATCTATTTTCATTGTATGCACATTTTTACTCGAGGCAGCCCAGGCCACAGGATGGAGTCTGTATTGGGCAACTGAGTATGACGTGCAGTGGTTAAAGGACTGGGTCTGTATTGGGCAACTGAGTCTGAGCCTGCAATGGGTAAAAGGACTGAGTTTGTATTGAGCAACTGAGTGTGAGCCTGCAATGGGGTTAAAAGGTCATGTGTGGTGACAGAACACGTGGGTGCTGTGGCACAGTGGGTTAAAGGTCATGTGGTGGTGACAGAACACGTGGGTGCTGTGGCACAGTGGGTTAAAAGGTCATGTGTGGTGACAGAACACGTGGGTGCTGCGGCACAATGGGTTAAAAGGTCATGTGTGGTGACAGAACACGTGGGTGCTGCGGCACAATGGGTTAAAAGGTTCATGTGTGGTGACAGAACACGTGGGTGCTGCGGCACAATGGGTTAAAAGGTCATGGTGTGGTGACAGACAACACGTGGGTGCTGCGGCACAGGGGTTGAAAGGTCATGTGTGGTGACAGAACACGCGGGTGCTGCGGCACAATGGGTTGAAAGGTCATGTGTGGTGACAGAACACGCGGGTGCTGCAGCACAATGGGTTGAAAGGTCATGTGTGGTGACAGAACACGCGGGTGCTGCGGCAAACCACCACGACCAGATCCTGGTGGAGATGGAGCGGCTGAACGTGCAGCTGAAGGAGGAACAGAAACGGGGTGCTGACTCTGCAGAATGAACTGAAGGTGTCTGCCACTGGCAAACAGCGCATGGTGGAGCTGCAGGAGCAGGTGGTGGACCTTCAGAGGGAGACGGACACCCTGAAGGAAGCCAACGAGAAGCTGGTGGGAAGGTGAGTGGTGATGAGATGGAGGGGACTGGGGGATTGTAGTACAAACTGCCGGTGGAGGAGTCAGGTGGTGGACCTCCAGAGGGAGACGGACACCCTGAAGGAAGCCAACAAGAAGCTGGTGGGAAGGTGAGTGGTGATGAGATGGAGGGGACTGGGGGAATGTAGTACAGACTGCCGGTAGAGGAGTCAGGTGGTGGACCTCCAGAGGGAGACAGACACCCTGAAGGAAGCCAACGAGAAGCTGGTGGGAAGGTGAGTGGTGATGAGATGGAGGGGACTGGGGGAATGTAGTACAGACTGCCGGTAGAGGAGTCAGGTGGTGGACCTCCAGAGGGAGACAGACACCCTGAAGGAGGCCAGTGAGAAGCTGGTGGAAAGGTCAGTGGATGGATTGGCTGAGTGCTTGGAGGGGACAAGGTGGTGGGGAGGTGAGGGAATGAAGGGGGGGGGCTGTAGTACAGTGGAGAAGTCAGGTGGTGGACCTCGAGAGAGAGACAGACAGACACTCTGAAGGAGGCCAATGAGAAGCTGGTGGGAAGGTCAGAGGATGGATTGGCCGAGTGCTTGGAGGGGGGTGGGGTGGTTGGTAGGATGGGTGGTGATGGGGTGTTCAGGAGTTTCTGAGTGGTTGGAGGGGGACAGGATGGTGGTGGGTGGTGGGTGATGATGGGGCCAGGGTGTTCAGCGATTTCTGAGGGGTTGAGGAGACTGGGTGTGGGCTTGGTGAGGTGGGTTGGGTTGCTGAGGATTTTGTGTGAAGATCAAATGAAGGGGCTTTCATTCCCCCAAACTGGTTGGTGGGGTTTCTTTTCATTTTCATTCTCTGTTCAATGTATGGATGATTTTGTAATCTAGATGAATATCAGTATTTGTATAATCATATACAAAAAAAAAGTGTGTGTGTGTCAAAGTCAAAGTCAAAGTCAAAATTTAGTATTTTCAGATGAAAACATTGAATAAGCAGTGAATCTGCTTTTTTTACATCAAGCCATCCATTTAAAAAAAAAAAAAAAAAAAAAAAAAAAAAAAAAAAAAAAAAAAATCGGTGAAACGACGAATAATCACAGAAATTTATGAAAGTCAGAGATAACAACAAATAGAAACCAGAGAAGAAATGGATGGGGGGTGGGAGGGGGGAGATAGGGAGTGTACAAATGAGAAGGTGAAATTACAAAAGTAGAAGAGAGAAAGAGAGGAGAGAAGTAGAGAGATAGAGAGAGAGAGAGAGAGAGGGGGAGAGAGAGAGAAAGAGAGAGTGGTTATATACAATATGTACATTGTCTTCACAAATGTGCACGGTATGTATACTCCAAGAATACTATCGACACTGACATACCCTTTCCTTTGAGGCACACACAATTATGCACGAGCATGTACATAGATATACATATACATATGCATACATATGAAAAACCATAAAAAGGGGAAAATATAAGTTATGAACCATTCATGAGATACCTTTTCAGATTATTTTTAAACTGGATTTTATTGTTTATACTTTTAAAGCGTGTTGGTAACTTGTTCCATACATTTCCCCACCAGAGTATAAAAAAACTAGATTTATAAAGATTATTTCTTGGTCTAGGAATAGATAAAAAATGATTGTGTCTATGGATGTTAGTTTTTTTTTAAATGTGTCGCTTATCTCTTTTTAGGAGCATTGCCGCCGTATATAACATTATGCATACAAACTGCCTTATTGAACAAAAGTCTGTTGTGGAAAGTTAATATATTAGTTTTTTTTTTTTATAATCTTCTGTAGTCAGAGTGCTTGATTTTAACAAACACTAATTTTAGTGCTCTTTTGTACATTCGATGAATCATTTTTAAGTTGGTTTTTCACTGCAGCTGTCCAGTCGATGCATAATCAATTATTGATAAAACGTGAGCACAGAAGAAAAGCTTACGAGAATGGGTATCAAGGAAATTCTTAATCTTGGCTAGCTGAAGCAATTTTGTTGAAAGACGTTTTCCCAGTGACTTCGTATGGTCAGTCCACGATAGATCCTTATCAATTATTACACCTAGCATTTTATGTGACTCTACTTCTTCAATTTGTTTTATCAGATATAAACAATGGTTGAAATTTTGACTTCATTCTTTGCCTTTGCCTTTTTTTGTCGAGCACACATACATACATACATTTGGTCTTGTTTGCATTTAAGGACATATGATTCAGTTGGGTCCATTCAGTAAGTCCATGAATATTATCTTGTAGTTTGTTTGCTAGTCTATGGGTGTCTGAATCACTGGAATAGAGTGATGTATCATCGGCAAACATTTCACACTTACATTTAACATAAAAAAGTAAATCATTGATATAGATAGAAAACAGAAGAGGACCTAATACAGAGCCTTGTGGTACTCTCCGTATTTGACAGGCAAAAAGTTTGAACATTTGTTGTTAACTGTTACTGCATGTTTTCT
The DNA here is from genome assembly GCA_016801955.1 of Conus betulinus. Taxonomy (NCBI): domain Eukaryota; kingdom Metazoa; phylum Mollusca; class Gastropoda; order Neogastropoda; family Conidae; genus Conus; species Conus betulinus. The sequence goes on along the minus strand of JADBJO010015791.1, from coordinate 4,547 downwards.
GTTACATAGAAAAGAAGACAAGAGATTAATGAATTTCTGGATTTAATTTATACAGTTCTAATTTGCGCAATAGGAGTGGATGATTTATAACATCAAACGCTTTTTTTTTTCGTCTATAAAAAGAAATACCAGTAAATTTATTTTCATTTATACTGCATAGAAGGCTATCAACAAGCTGTATGAGGGCTGTATGGCAGGAATGATTTTCACGGAAAACAGATTGATGATCTTCATTGAGTAAATTATTTTTAGCAAGGTAAGAATAGAGGGACTTTTGCATGTGTTTTTTCAATAGGTTTAGATAAAGCAGATAAAATAGAAAAACAGTCGATAATTTGATGGATTTGATGTATCACCAGATTTATGGAGAGGAATGACTTTAGCTTCCTTAAATTTTAAAGGAAAGGTTTGTTTATCTATGCACAAATTGTATAAATAAGTTAGCGTGTCAGAGATCATTGGGCATGAAACTTTTAGTATTTTTACCTATCTAAACCGTCTAAATCGCGTGCACCAGATTGTTTTAAAGATGAGAAACTTTCACTGACATCCAATACTGTCATTGGTTGGAGAGTAAAAGGAAAGTAAAATATTCTTTGAATCAAGGTAATGTTTTAAGTGGCTAAGATCATTTTCACTGGACCTGTCATGTAATATGATTTTATCTTTGATGTTTGCAAAATAGTTGTTTAACTGATCTGCAGATACGTCTGTAAGAATTTGCTGACTTCTTGATACCTGTTTTATTATTCAACATGTTGATAGCTTTCCAGATCTGACGTGAATCCTTTGTAGAAATTAACATCTTTTGGAAGTAATTGCGTTTAGATTTTCGTTTCATTGAGTTTACCTTATTTCTTTGTTTTCGAAATTCTTTACTTGTTCCGAAATTGCTTAAATGATTTCTTTTATTAATTTCTATATCAATTTCTTTTGTTATCCACGGTGGTTTTGTTTCTTGTTTGACTCTTTTCTTTATGAATGGAGCATGCTTGTTATATACAGAAGTAAATGTACTGATCCAATATTCAGCTGCTTCATCAGGATCTCTTATTTGATATATATAATCCATCTGTGCCGTGGCAAGGTCTGAAAGGAAATCTTCTTCTTTAAAGTTTCTAAAGCTTCTATAATATATAATCTTATGCCCTACCTTTTGGAACTTTAATACGGGTTTTGTACCAAGTAAGACAAAACAGGATTATGGTCATACATCCACATGGTGGAGCACATACTTCAATAATAGGTCTTGTCTTTTTTGTGTAAATGTGATCAATTAAGGTACTTGAATGTTCAGTTACACGGGTTGGTTTGTCAATAAGTTGTTGTAGGCCGTAAAGTGTAGTTTTGATGCCACTTGGGTTTGGGTTTCATTAAATCTATATTAAAATCTCCCAAAATTACAGTTTCAAAACTTTAGCATCGTTACTTACTCATCCATAAGGACACTAAATTTTTTTCTTGCCAGTCTGTAGTTTCTGATGGATTTCTGTACATAAATCCTATGATTAGTGGTTTGCTGTTTTTCATGCTGATTTCAATCCATACAGATTCAATGTCATAATTTTCTAGATTATTCAGTTTTTTGTAGTTTAACGAAGATGCAACATACAATAGTATGCCTGTGGTTTTGGGGTTTATGTGGATCTAGTCGAATTATATGATATCCTGGCATATTCATATCGGCATCAGTTATTTGCGAGGACAAACGGGATTCTGCGAAACAAATACATGAAAATTGTTACCACTGTTGTGAAGAATAGTTGCAATATCGTCTTTCTTATTTGTTTGCATTGTTAATGTTCAAGTAGCCTACTCGAAGTCCTTGTTTTAATGGCCACGTATCTAATGTTAAAGACATCTTGCAAATCGTTTGGGAATAAGTTCAATAAATCTAGAAAAGTTTTCTCAGATTTAGAATGTATATATACAACAAGTAATGCAATGTATATCTGAGTTATAGAAAAGAGTTAAAAAAAAAAAAAAAAAAAAAAAAAAAAAAAAAAAAAAAAAAAAAAAATGAAGGGATAAATAGTTCGGATAAGTGAACACCGACTTCAGCGTTACTAGATACACACTGCACACACTGTATCTTCTATACTACAACAGCAATTGAGTTCAATGACAAAAATGAAAAAAAGAAAAAGATTCCTTACAAAATAATCTATTACATTCATACACGCATTCACTCAGATAGGAAAAATATATCTATATATTGATGTACCAACAGAATAGCAGACAAATACAAGAATCTTCAAACCAGAAAAAAAAATGCAGTAAGAATAGCATATAAAGTACAACAGAAATTATCGCAGTCCGCCAACTTCAAGATTCAAGGATCCAAAATTAGTCACCAGGCACAAGTCACTTCAAGTTCCCAGGTCCGATATCAAAAACCACACATTCACCATACTAACGTTCACACTTGATATATCGATGTCGATTGTCATAGGAAAAACGATTTTTACTCAAATAAAAAGGCGTTATAGGTGCGCACATCCGTGTACGCACACACGTATGTACACACGCACGCACCCCCCCCCCCCCCCCCACACACACACACACACACACACACACACACACAAACGCGCGCACGAGAGCGCACCATGTGAATGCAACCACTCTGTTACTGAGGTCTTTGTTGGTGAAAAAAGCTGTGATGCCATGTTCATCAGCTGAAGGGCGTATTGTCCGGGTTGTGTCGGTAATCCTTCAGGGTACCAGGTATTGGGGGGTGGCACAGCTACACGCGGGTCATGGGAGTAATGCAGATGGTTTGGGATAGCTGTATGAGTGTGGTCACCCATGACTGAAGGTGAATACAGGAAGAGGGGTATGGGTGTGACGTAAAGGGGTACCAGGGTCCTTGGAATGGGTAATGGGGTGAGTTGGAGCACAAAGGAAAAGGGACACCATGCGTTTCCTGGACAGACAGATTGCCTCTGTCCTGGGGGAGTCTGTGAAAGGAAGGCTGAACGGTCTGGTCCATGGCGTCCAATTGCTGCAGTGCAGGAGCAGGACGTACAGGAACAGGACCCTCAGGATGAACTGGATACAGCCTGTCGTTGAATGGTCCACCATCTCTCCGGGATGGCAGCAGGGGATAGTGGGCCATGGAAGTGATGGATGGGACGCCAGGAACGTTGCTGCTATGACCAGAGGGTCGACTCGGTTCAGCACGAGAGTCCATCCTGCCACTATGTAGTGTGTTGTGGAAGGCATCTGAAAGCTCTTCTACTTGCTGATTACTTCTGGGTTGTCTTCGAGGTGGAAAAAGCCCCTACAGGGTGTTGGCCAAAGTTGTAACGGAAGAAACGTGGCAAGTACTTCATAAAGTTAACAGCGAGCTTTGCGGTTCCCTTTAGACTAAGATGGACAAAGTCTTTGTATAAAGCGAGTCTTGGAGCACCATTTTTTGTAATAATAAAAGTGTCATGATTATCAATCAAATTAATTTTAGATGTATTACAGGCTGAGTGCAAGGTTCTGTTGGAGGGGGAGATCGCATTATTCAGAACATGGCGTCCTCGTGCTGGAATGATAGAACTGAACGTGATACAGGCTGACGGAAAAGATTTTTTGCACAGAGTAATCAGTTCTGTCCACTGTTTAGCAGACACTGGGCCAGCCGGACAATCGTTGACCCCAACATGAACAATCATGTGTTGGACATGGGTGAGCTTATCGGGCAATGAATGAAGCCACTGGATCATGTTCTGTACTGTCATTCCCGGAATGCACACTTTAAACACCCGATCTTCTTCAGTTCCCAACCGTCTTGGATCAATAAATCTTAAAACAGAATCTCCGATGAGGACTGAAGAAATGTTGTCAGGAATCTTAATTTCGTTAAACACTTGCGAAGGTGATCTCTGTCGTGTGGGTGTTTGATTTTTCTTAAACTGTGTTGGGAAGCATTGTTATCTCCAGGATCAGCACTGCTTTCACTGAATTCACCACTTTCTTGTTTTTCACAGGTACAGTTTTTTCTTCCTCTAAAATTTTCAAAACGATTTTGAGTTGACACAGGAGAGTTGCTAGTGATATGTGTGTTTCTAGACTGTTTTGTTTTAGAGATACACTATCTTCAGATATTTTCTTTGAATAAATTACAGCGCTACTTGGTGCTTCACTTTCGAGTGTATTTTTGTCACTCGTTTGATTTGGAGAATCTTCAATAACAGGAGTAAATTCTCTCCTTGTTTCCACTGGGTGGGAGTGCTGCACTTCATATTGAGTTGAAGTTGTTGAGGTAGGACCTTTCTCCATCATAAGTTTAAGTTTTGACTGAAGAGTTCCTATTTGTGTTTTCAAGGAATGGTTTTCTTTGCCCAAAGTTATTATCTGGTTTTCTAATTTGGAAATATGTTCCTTTACAACCTCTATTTTTTGATGAAGATTTTCAGTTTTTGAGTGATATGATGCTTAATTTCATTTTTTAATAGATGTTTTGATGTCTTCTAGATGGGAGATCAATGTATTTGAAAATGACTTAACTCAGCTGCCATAAGGTCTTGATTGTCTTCTAGTCTTTGGAGCTTTTGGTG
>JADBJO010015790.1:17500-42606 GCA_016801955.1 Conus betulinus | reverse complement strand
GATTTTATAAATCCATGCACCTTCAAAGGACAATCCAGTAATTAAATACAGCATTTCCACATCAACTCCAAAGCAAAAAAATGGGAATACACATTAAAAGAGAGAGGGAGACAGACAGATAGTCAAACCGACACACAGACATAGAGACTAGCAAACAGAGAGAGAGAGAGAGAGAGAGAGAGAGAGAGAGAGAGAGGGAGAGAGATCGAGATCGAGATCGAGATCATGTCTACCAGGCCTCTGGTCCAAAACAATAAGAGTGAGCAATAATTCTATAAAGACATCGTGCATTCATCTGCATATCATGCAGACTCTGTCTTCCGAGACTTGTGATATAAAATACATCAACAGTTTTGCAGTTAGTTCATCAATTTAACAAACTAAAGCACAAGTCAAATGTCAACAATAAAGGGTGTTTGTAATGCTTAAAATGCATCACTTTTTTTTTTTCTCTCAATTCCTTATATTTCGGTCATATGAACAGAAAGTGTATTTGATTTTCCACAACGTTGCAAAGACAGGGACAATAACTGTTACACACACACACACACACACACACACACACACACACACACATATATATATATATATATATATATATATATATATATATATATATAAAAATACCACTAAAATGCCTAATAAAATTCTTAAAGTGCTCAACCCCTGGGGAGCACATCTGTTAAAAACAGAACTGAGCAAATATATTTGGAGACTTAAAGACAAAAAAAAAAACTACAACATATCCTGGAAAATCATAAACAACAGAAAATGGTTAATACTATGCAAACCATAGTTAGCAACCCTAAATACTAAAGTAGAAATAGTAAACAACTGCAGGCACAAATGGAAATCGTTGTCAGCAAACGCACCCTGAACTGTAAACAACCTGAAAACCGAACAACACGTGCAGCCAATCCGCACGTGCAAACAGTGACATTAGGCCATATAACACCGGCAGTAGGCGCCCCAAAACCATCCTGAGGAGAGCCAGCGCTCGAAAAGAATCAACAGCCCTTTGTTTGAATACCAATATAAACATCCAAACAATACCCACGTCTTGTGCTTAACCGACGATGCACACCATATTGACATGAAATATTACGAACACAATACGCTGACATACTTTTGCTTCTGCGGTCATAATGATACATAGTAAGTTATTGAGGGGAGGGGGATGGGGTGGGTAACCAAACCTGCGTTCATCCAGTTCTCTAACCTGATCCAGAACTGCATACATTTACCATAGATGGCCACCCAAATTTTGATACCTTTCTCTTTCACCACATAATTACCGTGGCGACTTTGGCCGCACCGACAGATAACATTAATGCTGGTAGACGTTTTTTTTTTCTGTATGCTCTTGTTTACTGTCATATTTGAATCTAAACATAGGTTATATTTAACAATCAAAACATTCACAGAGAGAGAGAGAGAGAGAGAGAGAGAGAGAGAGAGAGAGAGAGAGGCGTCAACGACTTCGACGGAGATGTTAAGAACGGTAACTGGCGTTCTCCTCTGGAGAGCTGCTGTCGGCAGAAGTTTTCAAGTATAGATTTGCAAAATCCGTATCACTCTTTTCTCCCGTGGCAACTGATTTCCCCAAACTATGATAAGACTGCAGAGGTCCTAAATTCTGATTTTTCCATCCAGGTATACGTGGGAATCGTACTGATTGACACCTGTCCATATCACACACACACACACACACGCACGCACACACACACACACACACACACACACACACACACACACACACACACACACACACACACACGCACGCACGCACACACACACACACACACACACACACACACACACACACACACACACACACACACACTTTCGCCTTTTGTGGCAGCACAGTCACTGTATATTAGTCGAGAAAAAAAAATCACTGTTTATAATTCTCACTTCATAAGTTTTCCTACGTGGTTTTTCTCTCCTTTTTCTTCTCTCGGTTCACACATATATAAAATAAGGAGTTACACACATGGGATGAACACAAAACACACAATAAATGTAAAATCATACATACAGATTAGACACAGCATTTTAAACCAGTGAAATACCAAACACATGTTTGATATGAAATTACATACAATTTGAATACATAACCAAGCATATTTTAAACACAATCTGACGTAATGTTATACTCAAACTTACAACTACAGAAAATGTTCACAGGAAACGTTCACATACATGTTAAGTACAGAATTGCATGTAAATTGAAATAAGAGTTCAGAGTTACACAACTGTATATATGTTGAATACAGAATTACAGGCATAATAAGTAAAAACCTAATTTCAACACATCTTGATCACTGAACTGTTTATATGTAAAAAGCAAAACTGCACACATTTAAAACGAATACCTACACACATGTTCAGTGCAAACGTACATACAGATTCAACACATAATGACATGATATCAAATACGCAATCATGGACATGTTGAATAGAGAACGACACACATACATAGAACCACACGTATCGTCATATGTTTATTTCACCATCAGTTTAAGCGTTTCATTCGTTACAGTTGCTAAGATAAATTGCTACGTGGTCAATATTTCCTTCTGTTGAAATTTTGATCTCTGCCTGGCCATCTGCTTCATAGACATTGCATTTAATTATTAAACGTTAATAAGATGTACGTTTATATTCTTCTCCTTCTTCTTCTTTCTTCTTCTTCTCCTCCTCCTCCTCATTCTCCTCCTCCTCATTCTCCTCTTCCTCCTCCTTCATCTTCTTCTTCTTCTTCTTCCTGTGATTATTATGAATTTATAAGTTCACTTGTATTTGAAAAAAAACAACTTTTGTACACGTGAGCCTATAGGCTTAGTTTAGAAGTTTATTGCTACTGCCGAGGTTCACGGCTAGTATTGTCTTGTTAGGATGAACAGTGATGACCGACTTGATTGTAGTTCATATGTGTGCATATGTCAATAATTTATTTATTTATTTAGTTACTGAATTTACTTATTTATTTGTTTGTTTGTTTGTTTCTTTCTTTCTTTATTGATTTACTTATTCATTGATTTGTTTATCTATTCACCTATTCATTCATTTCTTCATTCATTCATTTACAACGCAAGAAATTATATCTACGTATAGTCACGCGTGGGGCTTGTTGTAAAAATGTGCCGGCTTCTCGTATGATGTTCATGAGCACTTGTTCGCTTGATAGCTGCATTTGATTTTGAGCATGCAAACAATGACATGCAAAGCAACCGTCCTGATAAACTGGCCACAGAGGTCAGCTCCCAAGCGAACTCATCATTTTCACTCCTTTTTTTTTTTTTTTTTCTCCAAACAGTCAACTGGAAGACAGACACACTACACCCATTAGGATGGTGGTGGGTGATGCTGTGTCTGGCATCTTTGACTGGCTTGTTTGCAAAGTTGACGAGTGAGTGGTTTGCTAAGCGTTTGCGTAAATTTCCACAACAAGGGCCAGGCGGGACATGCTGTGTGGGGGAAAAGCTGAAAGGATACCCCCCCACCCCCCCGCCCCCCTCCCCGTGGTTCCCGTTGAAGGCTGCATTCGTCCACTGTCGCCTGCCCTCTTGTTCCTTCGTTCCTGGACTTCAACTTTGAGATTTACCATTGGCCAATTTTGTTCGCGTATATGACCATTTCAAAAACCTACATTAACGTAGCCATAACCCGTCTTCAGGGATGGTGAAACGTCAGTGTCCATGGTGGTGGTGGTGGTGGTGGTGGGGTGGTGTGTGTGTGTGTGTGTGTGTGTGTGTGTGTGTGTGTGTGTGTGTGTGTGTGTGTGTGTGTGCGTGTGTATATGTGTGTGTGTGTGTGTGTGTGTGTGTGTGTGTGTGTGTGTGTGTGTGTGTGAAGCACATAGCTTTCCATTCTCAGACGGTGGCCTGCAGTTGCACGAAACAAGAAATTTATTTAACATTGCATACATTTTTATGTAAACGTTGGCACACGCAACTCGTTTAAAACATATCATGCAAAGGATTGGGGTGAAGGTTTGGTGTCTGCACTTTTTCCCGTTCTGAATTGAGTCTTCTTTTGCCTAACTGTATCAAGCAGAGTGTCAAGGGTAAAGACCCTGAACATATCAAGCATCCCAATCACTCACACATACACTCCATTTATGGAATGGGGCACCTATCAAAGAAGAGGGAGGAAAGACAGGAAAAAAATAACTTCAAAGGAAAAAAAAAAAAACAAAGAAGAGTGCAGATCCTATCAGGAGCTAACTATCGCTAAGGGACAAAATAACCCGATAGAGGGGAGCCCTAAAAAAAAAAACACCACCACCCCCCGGATCCCACTGCCACCCAACCTATCACCAACTAAAGCTACCCCCAACAAATAGAAGAGGAAGGGGGAGAAAAAACTAATAATACAACAAACAGGGCATAACAATATACATTAGATCACACTAGCGCACGCACACAAATCCACAGCCCATACACCACACACACTTGCCACATAACTGAGTTGTTGACGACTGTCCCGCTGACTGGATCTCTGGAGCAAGACTGGCTGTTCTCTTCACTGGCGTCTAGAAGATTCCTCCTTGCGCCGGACTCCTCCAGCACTCCTCTGGCTCGGCTCCGGTATCCCCCACTCTGGGGGACCATCCTCCAGGTCGCCCAACGTCAGCAACTGTGACCTGTCTCCCCAAGAAACGAAAAGGAAAACGCCCTGCGGCGGATGTCAGTCCCTCACACCGCATAATCATGATATTTGTGGATTATGTGTGGAATGCAGGGCATGTGTGGACCGTGTACGTACAATTTAAAGAATTCAAAGGAAAAAAAAAACTTTTTTTACAATTTGTTTTCTTTTGGTTTCATCTATTCTTCAATCTTGTTGTTTTTTCCTCATTTCATTGTTTTCCTTTACCACAATTCTAAATTTCGTCTCATTCACATTACAAATTACAATACAATAAACTCTTGGAAGTTCACATTACATTTTGAATTAATGCCAGATGAAATTCATAAAACTCATTCATTCTTCCATATTATTTACAACATACTTGCATAAAAAAAAAAAAAAAAAAAAAAAAAAAAAAAAAAAAAAAAAGACAGAGACAAACAAACAAGACAGGGAGCGGGACCTATGGCGGGAGCGCCACATCGGAAATCTCCGCTAGTCGACTGAATGTTAGTCGGCGGCAACTCGTTCCGTTCCGGACCCGACTTGATGTTTTTAAAAAAAAAAAAAAATAAATAAAATAAACAATTTGCTTCAATCCTTGAAGTATCGCTTCCGGAATATCCCGACTCCAACATTTATCCAAATATGACCGACTTCAAGACAGAACTAGATACATATGTCAAGTCTACAAGTAGCTCTCCCAAACAGAGCCCATACTAAAACATCCAACTTAAAATAAATGACCTCAATGCCACTTAAATACGTATTGACCGAATAAATACCAATCCCATTTTGGCGTACAAGCTCTCCAACCCAACGAGAATACACCACCATATTATACATATATATTTACCAGAACGGGGGTGAAGACAAAAGAGAGAGCTACTGGCAAGCTTCACTCAGCGAAGAGCCCAAAGCCCCACCAGTAGATGCGCCACCCCCAACGAAGGAAGTGAGAGTCTGGGACGACTCGGAAGAATGTTGTTGGTAGCCCAAGGATTGAGATCCTTCCCAAGTTCAGCGGACTGCCTTCCGCCCAGTGGACGCGTCTGTTCTGAGTACAAATGGCTTCTCAGGGTTCGCCAACTGGAGGACGGGTTGTTGGAGAATCGCTCCCTTGAGTTTCTCGAATGCAGCTACGTCTGCATCTCCCCACATCAGCGTTTCTGGCTTTCGAGAGCTCCAGTTTTGTCTGTCAGGGGTTTTGCCACTTCAGCGAAATGGGGAATGAATTTGCGGTAGTAGCCAACGAGACCAAGGAACGAGCGTAATTCCCTCTTGGTCTTTGGTGGTTTGGCCTCTTCAATCCTTTGAACTTTGTCGCTTTCAGGAGACATGAATCCTTGTCCCACGACGTGACCTAAAAAGGAAATTTCAGTCTCCCCTATCCGACACTTAGTGGGACGGGCCGCCAGCTGCTGTACCTGTCGCAGATGCTCAAAAAGCATCCTGAGTGCTTCCATGTGTCTCTCCCAGCTGTCAGTGGCCAATATATGTCATCAATAAAATTGTGGACATCTCTCATCTGCAACGGTTCAAGCACGAGTCTCATTATCCTGCTGAAGACGGCTCCTGCAGTCTTGAGCCCAAAGGGCATAACTTTGAACCTGAATTGGCCCTCAGGAGTAGTAAAGGCAGTCTTGCTTCTGTCGGCAGGTTCCATCGGTATTTGCCAATATCCCTTTGCTAAGTCAAGCTTTGTGAAATACTGCGCCTTAGCCAGTTGGGTGAAGATCTTGTCAACGTCCGGAATAGGTTCAGCGTCGAATTTCAACACCTTATTCAGTCGACGAAAGTCGACACAGAACCTCATCTTTCCATCTGGTTTCCCTGACCAACAGAATGGGGGAGGAGTAAGCGAAACTACAACAACGCGCTCAATCACCCCCATGCGCAGCATATCCTGTATTTCCGTCTTGATGGTTTCTGTTTGAGAATGGGGCAAAGGATACTGTCGCACCCTGACTGGGTCCTCTTGAGTGAGCACTAGAGAACAGGTACCTAAGTTGCACCTTAAGGGTACATCTGAGAGAACATCTTGGTATTCTCTACAAAGGGCTCGCACGTTTTCCCTCTGTTCCCCAGACAGTCCTTCAGCGACCTTTACGTCTTCCCAGGGATTCCTCGGATCGTGTAGTCACACTTGAGATGTCAAACGTAACAGGAGGCGTCTCCTTAGTCTCTTCGATGACTACTGGTGCATACCCAGCGCTGCAGGTTTCTCTTCTCTCATACTTTTTCAACAAGTTGGCATGTATGAGCTTCTCCTTCCCCTTTATGCGCACAACATAGTCCCAATCGCCGACACGTTTTACAATCTTGAATGGTCCTTGCCACGATAGTTGCAACTTGTTGTGATGCAAAGGAAACAACAACAAGACTTCGTCGTCTGGCTCGAACCATCTCTGGCGGGTTTTCTTGTCATAGAAAGACTTATACCGCTTCTGAGCATGTGCGAGATTTCTGTGGGCTAACTCACAGGTGGAAGCAATCTTTTCCTTGAGCTCCAACACATACTCAACTTGAGTCCTGGGTTCACCTGTTGTTTCTTCACGGGTCCACTGTCCCTCAATATCGCCATGGGTCCTTTGACTGTACGGCCATAGAGTAACTCAAAGGGAGAAAAATCCCATACTTTCCTGTGGAACTTCTCTATACGCAAACAATACAGCCGGAATGAAGCGATCCCAATTCCTGGGTTGCTCTTGCGCCAGTTTCCGTAGCATTTGCTTGAGAGTTCCGTTGAATCTCTCTCCACAAGTCCATTGGCCTGAGCATGATATGGCGTTGTGGTTTTCCCGCTGAATCTGAAGAAGTTTATACACTTCAGACATGGTTTCTGAAAGAAATTGGGTTCCCTGATCTGACATTACCTTATCTGGAATGCCCATCCTCGACCATATTTCCACAAGTGCTTCGCTACCGTCACTGCATCAATCCTCTTGAGGGGCACTGCCTCTGGATAGCGAGTTGCATAATCCACCATCACAAGCACGTATCGATGCCCTCGATCTGAAGCAGGAATAATAGGTCCAACAAGGTCAACCCCGACCTTGCTGAAAAGGCGTTCCAATCAGGGGAACTATTCCCAGAGGAACCTTGGTAATTCGCCCCTGGGAGTAGTCCTTTGACACGCATCACAAGTCCGACAATACTTCCTGACATCTTGAGATATTCCAGGCCAGTAGAAGTCGTGTTGGATTCTTTCCCAGTGTACGTCTTGTGCTAGATGTCCTGCCATAGGAGTATCGTGTCCAAGGCGTAGAACTGTGTTTCGTAACGCTTTAGGCACCACCAACTGGGTTACTGACACATCTCGCGATGCAAAGTGTCTGTGTGGATCAATCCTTGTCGCACGATGAACGACACTGATCCATTCTTCTTGTCCTTGGGAGGTTTTCCTACCATATTCCGAATGGTTGATCGTAGGATCCTTACCCTGAAGACCTCGCACGGTAGCTGGATCCAACGTCACCACATCATGCTGGGACAATGGTTTCAGTAGAGGTTTCAAAGCTTCTTTTTCTCTTTGCGTTTGTGAACGCGTAGTGGGCAGCCACAAATACTTCCGGTGGCAACTCGACTGAAATGTCACTGGTGCGACCATCCTCAAAACATACCGAGTTCCCAATCAGAAGGGAGTACGCTGGCCGCTGTAATGCCACTGCCCATACCTTTCCTTGAAAGTATGGTGTGGAAATATCCACCAGGACAGTACACCTGTTCACCTTGAAGGAAGATTCGATCCCCGATACCTGACATTCTCTTCCACGTGGTGCCTCAGGCGGTACCAACTTCTCGTCGACGAATATTGTCGTGGCTCCAGTGTCACGAATGGCTTCAATGGCTTTGCCGCACACCACAGAGGGAAACGTCGGGCAGGATGGTGTAGTGATCTCACTTTCTCCAAATGCCACCTTAGTTTGGGCAAATGTCTTGGTCAACGGGAGTCGCTTAGGACAGTCCTTCACGATGTGGTTGAGGTCACCGCACAAGTAGCACTTCCTAAGTCGTTCTTTCGCATTTCCTTTGGAGAACTTAGCACCACTTTCAGGCTGAGAGGCTTGTCCAGTGTTGGTCTCCTTTGCCTGTTTCCTCGCTTGTCCCTGGTACGCTGGCCTAAAATAACGCCGGGCATCTGCGAAAGCTTCCGCAATCCTGATGGCCTGCTTGAATGACTCTGGTTGGGCCTCTCCTAACTTGCACTGTAAGTCAGGTGAAACAGAGTTCATGAGTTGTTCCAACAGGAAACAATCTTTGACATCCATCTTCGCAGTTTCCAACCAATAGTCTAACACTCTTGACAGTCTGTCTCCGAACTGTTGGAAAGTTTCATCCGCCATTTTCTTCATGGTGCGGAACTGCCTCCTATATGATTCTGCAGTCATGTGCATCCTCCGGCGCAAAGCAGCCTTCAACTCCTCGTAACTGGTTCTTTGTGGAATGTTGACGATGCTTCCTTGGCTTTTCCTGTCAAGTTTCCAACAAGATATAATGCCTTCTGTTCATTATTCAAGTGGAAACTATCTGCCACTGATTCAAAGTGTTCAAGGAAGGTATCAATGGAATCTCCCTCACTGTATACAGGCATGTGTAGCATGGGTGGGGCTAAGTGCAGGTCCACGTTAATCCTGGTTCCCTCGGCACTTTGTGATAATTCTTGAACACCAGGTGATGAAGTGGTTTCCTCCCCTGGAGTAATACCCAACTGCTCTAGCACTTCTGTTCTAAGTTGATTCCTTTCCTCTTCCATCTTTGCTTGGAACTCCTGTTCCCTTTTATCTCTTGCATCTCTTTCTGCTTTTTCTTGAACCGCCCTCTCTTCTCGCTCTTGTCGCTTTTCTTCCATCTCTTGCTGCCATCGCCTGTTCCTCTCTTCCCTTTCCAACCGTCTTTCTTCCATCTCTATTTTCCATCTATTTTCTTCTCTCTTTTTTTCCCTGGCCTCTTTTTCTTTCCTTTTTCCCGTCTTTCCTTGGCTTCTCTCTCTCTCTCTCTTCTTTCCTTCTTTCCTTGGCTTCTCTCTCTTCCTTTTCCCGTCTTCCTTGGCTTCCCTTTCTTCCTCCTTTCTTCCGCTCTCTTCTCTCCATTGCTTCCTTTCTTTCTTCTCTCTCAAGTTTCATCACCATGAAAGGATCCATGGTTGGGTATCCAGAAGTATAAGGCGGAGGTGTAAAACCTCTGTAAGTAGTCACCCTGAGAGGGTACTATAGGAGGTTGATGTCTCAAGGCAGAAGGCGGTGGCGTACCACCGTAAGAAGGCCTAATCCCCCTGGGGAGTAGATGGCAAACACACTGAAGGGGAAGCAATGATGGCTGGCTGAACCTCGCCTGACGAAAAGACGACTTGTGTAGTTGTTCCAATTGTCACCTGCGTTGTAGTAGGGGACGTAGACATACTTAGTCCCGGCACAATTCCAGTCCCTTTTACCTGGGATCTGGTGAGGTAACGACTTTCCCTGTAGCCATAGTGAACACTATTATGCTCTGCCACTAACTTGATTCAAAACCAAGTAATCAAAAGTGTACACCTTCTCACCGCTAATAAAACTACCAAAAAATGTTTTTTTTTTTCGCTTAACAAATTAAGTTCCACTCTCCTTTGTCAAGAGTATTTGCAAAGATCCCAGCCACCTCAATGCGACCAAATAGGCTAAGTGTATCCTAATGAACTGGATCTCTCAACACAAATCAAAACACTAAGCCTCTTGACCTTGTCAGTGAGAACTTCCAAAAAGTAGGGAATTCATATGTCTGCCCACAAAACCAAGTGTTACCTGCAAAAATTCGAAAACAATTCAGTCAACTCCCCGTGACTGATCCTTGCCAACCAGTAACCTTAGGTTCCACGCAATCAAAAATGTTTCCCTACACCCACTTCAGCTCCAGAAATGTCTAGTCTACAAGCAAAAAGTTTCACTCAACGTGACCAACTGTCTCAACAACGGGAAAGAGAATGACCCAGATTGACATAAAATCAACGGCTGACACCTCAATGTGTCACAAGCCAACGTTGACCCGATTTCCTTCTCTCGACAAATGCTAGTACGCAATGAAGCCCAATCTTCTGAAACTCGCTACACTAGTCGAATCTGAATCTACTAACCCAATGACATCACGGTAAACAACGGACCTCGCAGTAAACAAATAAACGACGGAGCCTGAAGTAAACATATATCATACGCAGTAAAAATAAATAACGGATAACGCAACGCTCAAACGACGGAACGCACGCAAAACTGGAACGGTAAACACGCACGACACGTGTACACATCGGCAGCGCAACTATTCTTTTTTTTTTTTTTTTTTTTTTTATATGACCCCAGCATCAACGTCTACCACTTGCACTGCACTATTAGACTCCGGAAGAAAAGGTCGGCAACACGCACGCACAACACGGTTTTTCCCCTGGAAACGGGCCCGCAAGTCTGCAAACTTGACTACCGGGTGATTACTTATAGAGTCTATCGGTAAAATTTAATGATCTAGGTTTGAATTTCTTCAATAAAAAAAGAAAAAAAAAAAAAAAACTTTCGCTCAGCGCAGGGTTGGCACACCACTCACAACTTTATTGTTCACACCAACCTTTCACTCACCTTAATGTTAGGTAATTAGGCTAGGTAAACAATATAAACTGCTTAAGCGAAAGATAAGAATAGAAAATAGCAGAAAAAGAAAGTCGTTATACTGTGCAAAATATCACTTAGCGCAAAGAGCAACAATTCAACAATTTAGTAATAGAAAAGAAAGCAAGAGGATTGGTCACTCCCTAGCACACTGATTTTGCAACAAAAAAAAATAAAAAGGAAAATTCCGCAAGCCTACCTACCTCACCACCTTGCTAAATCAGTCGCAGGCTTGGGTACTGGCAAATGTGACCTACTTCCTAAGTCAGAACAAACACTGACCTTGAAGACTCTGCACAAGCAAAACCTACTGGTCCAAAAATAACCTCCCCCCTTACTTTGCCCAATACTATTTTAAATAAAATATAAAAAACTACGGTAATATAACTAACGCGACTAACCGATGGTACAAACGACAAACACCGGCTCGGATCCGGAATTGAACGCCGACGACCTTGCCAAGTAGCGCAAATCTCCGCTGCGGCAAATCCCGATCCGGTAACCGCTCCCGGCTGAAGGGTTCCCTACACTCTAGAACCCCTCCCCAACCAACCTCCCGCTACACTAATACAAACACAAACACGCACCTCCGGGAGCGCGGAAGGCAAGTAAGGGTCAAGTGCCGCTCAAATTAGTACCCACTGTCTGTACTACCCTGACCTCAATCCCGGACGAGCCCCCATATCTGTCAAGGGTAAAAGACCCTGTCAGGGGAATGAGGCAGGGACAGACAAAGAGCACAGAGAGACACACACTAAACCACTCACTATCTCCAGACCACTCCAGGAAGTACGGAACAAACAATATTTATTAAATTTTAGATATACAAATTTACCCAAAATATATCAAGCATCCCAATCACTCACACATACACTCCATTATGGAATGGGGGGGCACCTATCAAAGAAGAGGGAGGAAAGACAGGAAAAAGAATAACTTCAAAGGAAAAAAAAAAAAAAAAAAAAAAAGAAGAGTGCAGATCCTATCAGGAGCTAACTATCGCTAAGGGACAAAATAACCCGATAGAGGGGAGCCCTAAAAAAAAAACACCACCACCCCGGATCCCACTGCCACCCAACCTATCACCAACTAAAGCTACCCCCAACAAATAGAAGAGGAAGGGGGGGGAGAAACAAACTAATACAACAAACAGGGCATAACAATATACATTAGATCACACTAGCGCACGCACACAAATCCACAGCCCATACACCACACACACACTTGCCACATAACTGAGTTGTTGACGACTGTCCCGCTGACTGGATCTCTGGAGCAAGACTGGCTGTTCTCTTCACTGGCGTCTAGAAGATTCCTCCTTGCGCCGGACTCCTCCAGCACTCCTCTGGCTCGGCTCCGGTATCCCCCACTCTGGGACCATCCTCCAGGTCGCCCAACGTCAGCAGCAACTGTGACCTGTCTCCCCCAAGAAACGAAAAGGAAACGCCCTGCGGCGGCGGATGTCAGTCCCTCACCGCATAATCATGATATTTGTGGATTATGTGTGTGATGCAGGGCATGTGTGGACCGTGTACGTACAATTTAAAGAATTCAAAGGAAAAAAAAAACTTTACAATTTGTTTTCTTTTGGTTTCATCTATTCTTCAATCTTGTTGTTTTCCTCATTTCATTGTTTTCCTTTACCACAATTCTTCTAAATTTCGTCTCATTCACATTACAAATTACAATACAATAAACTCTTGGAAGTTCACATTACATTTTGAATTAATGCCAGATGAAATTCATAAAACTCATTCATTCTTCCATATTATTTACAACATACTTGCATAAAAAAAAATAATAAAAAAAAAAATAAAAAAAAAAAAAAATGACAGAGACAAACAAACAAGACAGGGAGCGGGACCTATGGCGGGAGCGCCACATCGGAAATCTCCGCTAGTCGACTGAATGTTAGTCGGCGGCAACTCGTTCCGTTCCGGACCCACTTGATGTTTTAAAAAAAAAAAAAAATAAAAAATAAAAATAATTTGCTTCAATCCTTGAAGTATCGCTTCCGGAATATCCCGACTCCAACATTTATCCAAATATGACCGACTTCAAGACAGAACTAGATACATATGTCAAGTCTACAAGTAGCTCCCCAAACAGAGCCATTACTAAACATCCAACTTAAAATAAACGACCTCAATGCCACTTAAATATGTATTGACCGAATAAATACCAATCCCATTTTGGCGTACAAGCTCTCCAACCAACGAGAGAATACACCACCATATTTATATATATATATTACCAGAACGGCGGGTGAAGACAAAAGAGAGAGCTACTGGCAAGCTTCACTCAGCGAGAGAGCCCAAAGCCCCACCAGTAGATGCGCCACCCCCAACGAAGGAAGTGAGAGTCTGGGACGACTCGGAAGAATGTTGTTGGTAGCCCAAGGATTGAGATCCTTCCCAAGTTCAGCGGACTGCCTTCCGCCCAGCGAAGGGTTCCGGCCCGGTTCGCAACTCTCCACAACGAAGTGGAAAAAAAAACAAATATGGCTACCAACGGAGGACGTGGCCTCTTACCGGAAAAGCAAAAGCAAAAAGAATGAGAGCGCCGAACACTGGCATAGCGAAGAAGGTTCTCCCTCCCCCTACATAAAACACATACTCACATTCAACCCACGCTAAGCATTAACAACACACTTTACGCACAGAACACGTGCAAGACACTCTCCCTGCACAGTTATTAAAATGACAGCACACACACACACACACACACACACACCCCCCCTTCATCCAGGTCTAACTCTTCCCTCTCACACTACACCTATGCGAGGGTTTACTGAGGGGATGCATGATCCACACGGGCGGTGCACAACTGAAAACCAGCCTAATCTATGACCAAGGACATCTGGACCAGGTGGTTGACGCAGAGAAGAAGCCTGTCCTGCGTAGAGTTCATATTGGGGCAGAACATCTTTCATACAGTCTGCAGTGGGCACTTGGTCACCGCTTTCGTGGTCTTGGGTCAGAGCTACTGCCACGTCTTGTGACCTCTGCCTAGTGAACTCTGGCCCATGGACTCTGATCAATATCTAAACGCATCAGCACAAAACTGTAGCGAACCAGTGTTTGAGAGACTGTGTGCTTTTCTTTCTTTGGAGCTTGATGAATTATTATCCGATGATAAAATGCTGTGGAACTCGTGAGTTCTGTCTATCATTTACCCATGACAACACAGGCCATTGCCTAGAGCGCTGCGAATAAGATGGAGGAAATAGTGTTAGGGTCTGCAATCTAATACCTGATTGACAGGACATAGGCCTATACCATGCACATGATTATGACAAGTATGAATCATCTTGCGCTTTGCAAACAGCTTGCCTGTGAAAATCTCCCCACTTACATTACGTGCAAGCCTTTCCGATCAGCATATCTCATTCTGTGTCCTATCCAGTCGTTTGCCACTTCAAGTCTTGTTGACTCACAGACAGATTTCCAACGAGTGTGTCTTTCCAGCCAGTTTCCAGTCTGTAAAGAGTGGGTTATTTTAAGTCTTTTCAGGCTGCTTTCCAATCTCTAAAGAGTGGGTCATTTTATGTCTGTTCAGACCACTTTCCAGTCTGTATGGAGTGGGTCGTTTTACGTCTGTTCAAGCTACTTTCCAGTCTGTAAAGAGTGGGTCATTTTATGTCTGTTCAGGTCACTTTCTAGTGTGTAAAGTGTGGGCCATTTTATGCTGTTCAGGCCACTTTCCAGTCTGTAAAGAGTGAGTCATTTTATGTCTGTTCAGGCCACTTTCCAATCTGTAAAGAGTGAGTCATTTTATATCTGTTCAGGCCACTTTCCAGTCTGTTTATATCTGTTCAGGCCACTTTCCAGTCTGTAAAGAGTGGGTCATTTTAGGCCTGTTCAGGCTTCTTTCCAGTCTGTAAGGAGTGGGTCATTTTTATGTCTGTTCAGGCCACTTTTCAGTGTGCAAAAGTGTGGGCCATTTTATGTCTTTTCAGGCTACTTTCCAGTCTGTAGGTCTTCCCGCACATCTCACACATAAGTTTTTCACTACTATGGGTCATCTTATGAACCTTCATGTTGCTAGCCTGTGTAAAGGCCTTAAAGCACACATCACATGCAAATGGTTTTTCACTATCATGAATGATTTTGTGTCTCTTCAGATTATATTTCTTTGTAAACGCCTTGCTGCACACATCACAGGCAAACTTCTGATCGGTGTGGATAATTTTATGTGTGTAGCTAAGCTACTTGCAAGAGTGAAAGTTTTGCTGCACACATCACAAGCAAATAGTTGTTGATTTGTGTGCGTCATCTTGTGTGCTTTCAGATAATATACAAATCTAAATGTCCTGTTGCAAACATCACATGCAACTTTTTGTTCACTGTGGATCAGTTTGTGAGTGTTGAGATTGCTTGACTGATTAAAAGCCTTGCC
Source organism: Conus betulinus (assembly GCA_016801955.1). NCBI lineage: Eukaryota > Metazoa > Mollusca > Gastropoda > Neogastropoda > Conidae > Conus > Conus betulinus. The sequence continues at coordinate 26,944 of JADBJO010015790.1, read as the reverse complement.
GCACACGTCACACACAAATGGTTTCTGACCAGTGTGGATCCGTTTATGGATTCTCAAGTTATTTGCTAGTGTGAAAGCTTTATGGCACACATCACATGTAAACGGTTTCTGACCAGTGTGTATTATCTTGTGCTTCTTTAGGACACTTGCATGTGTAAAAGTCTTACTGCACACATCACATGTAAATGGTCTCTGACCGGTGTGAATCATCTTATGTGTCTTCAAGCTACCTGCATAGGCGAATCTCTTGCTGCATACGTCACATGCATATGCTTTTCTGACCAGTATGGATCGTCTCGTGTTTCTTCAGGTGTGCAGCCTGTGTGAAGGTCTTACTACACACATCACACGCAAATTTCTCCCCGGCATGGCTAACTTTGTGTGCAGTGAGGTTACTTAACTGGGTGTATCTCTTCCCACATACATCACACACAAATGGTTTTTTACCAGTGTGGATCATCTTATGTAACTTCAGGCTATTTGCCCACCTAAAAGTCTTACTGCATATATCACACGCAAATGGTTTCTGAGCAGTGTGGGTCACCTTGTGTGCGTTTAGATGACTTGCCTGTTTAAAGGTCTTGGTGCACATGTCACATGCAAATGGTTTGTTAGAAGTGTGGCTCAACCTGTGTAACTTCAGGCTGTTTGCCCATCTGAAAGATATATTACATACATCACATTTAAAACGGTTTCTGGCCAGTGTGGATCATCCTGTGTGCTTTGAGGTAGCCTGCTTGTCTAAAGGTCTTACCACACACATCACATGGAAATAGTTTCAGATCAGTGTGGCATCTTGTGCACCTTCAGGTTATTTGCACGTGTGAAAGCCTTATTGCATATGTCACATACAAATTTCTGATTTGCACTGGTGTTCTTTTCCGGTCATTGACATACGTACATGTCTACGGGACACATCACATATATGTGGATTCAGATCACTGTGTACTGTCTCCAGGTGTCCCACAGTCATCCCATTCTTACTGCACACGTCACACATGCATGGTGTTCCACCTGATTGTGATTCTGGGAGGAAGGGAGACAGCTGTTTGTCATATTCCTGTAACAAGAAATAATATTGAAATTGATCTTGATGATAATGATAATGATAATGATGACGATGATGAAAGTCTCGTCAATGTTATCATCATCATCATCATTAGCAGCAGCAGCAGCAGCAGCAGTACTTTTCCCTGTCATCATCATCATCATAATTATCATCGTCATCATCTTTACAACTATTCTCAATATGATTATGATCATGACTTTCAATTCCATCATAGTATCGTAGATATAACCATGTTCATCATACATTACAATAACACTAATGTAAAAGAAACTTCAAAATAAAACACATACATAAAATGAAAGTATCCTGTGTCGTCGGTTTCAGTATCTATGATGAAGTATATCACAGATTTTTTTTTAAAAGGAGTAGATTTCATATGGTCAGTATTAAGCCTAGAACAGAAGATATTTACGTGATAAGATTTTGAAAAGGCTTTAAGCTCCTCTAGGTTTCTGGTTTCAGCAGGATGGATGATCTGATGGTTGTAAGAAGATATTTCAATCCATTCAGAGGTACCGGACGCCTGTGATCACGTTCAACTGGGGGAAACGGAGACTTTCACAGCTGTATCAAAGTCTCGTGAAAACCCAGGTTGCGACCCAGTTTGTCAAATTTGTCCAAAATGCCCAATTTGTCCAGCGTTCAGACGTTGTAGTACTATATAACAACTTTGTCTTTTTTTAAATTCTACTATCATCACTTTTTTGGTTTAGTAGTTTTGCCTCTTAGTTATTTATCCTTTTCAGAATAAGGGGAAAAAAAAAATGCGGAAGCTATGCTGTTTCACACCTCGTTCGTTCACTTTTGAATCTGTGTTTATTTCTCTCTCTGTTCTGTCTTCATTTCTCCTCCTCCTCCTCTTCTTCTTCTTCTCAGTAAAGAGTCATTAGAGCGTTGCATTGAGGAACTGTTAATATTCTTCAGCTCTCTTCAAAACATGCGTCTCTGTTATACAGCGTATCGAACGTGGCATAACTCATCTCACGTTGAATTGTTTGCTTTTGTTCATTCTCTTCAAATGGCAGGTTGTGCTGGTTCTAATGGCTAGCAGCCGCAGATAAAACTTCTGATCTGTCTATTTATTTCTGTCTTCTTCCTCTATAATCATGTGGCGAGTCGTTGGGAAACAACGCTGAAGAACAAGACTGCTCATTCTGATGAACTATTTTCTCTCTCGTTACGAGTATCAGACTTGATTTGACTTGACGTGTCAGTTACGTAAAGAACCCTTTGACGATGGTCTTCATTTTCTCTATTGCTGTGAATATTGTACCAAAGTACTTTAAAAATGGACATAATGTCAGATTTAGATTATTCATGTTATCCATGAATAAGAATTTTGTTGTTTTTGTTAATCAATGTGTTTATCTGTATGGAGCATTCCAGATAACTTTTGGCTTAAACGGTAGATGTTGTAATATCCCCCCGAAAAATAATTCTTGTTGTGTAGGATCATCTTGTGCACACCCTTTCACATGGGGCGATGGTCTTTCGTTACAAAAATCATTCCCGTTTGTTTTCTCTCTCTCTCTCTCTCTCAATGTGCACACACAGATAATTTCACCACACACACACACACCCACCACACACACACACCCACACCCCACGCGCGCGCGCGCGCGCGCGCGCGCACACACACACACACACACACACACACACATGCGCGCTCTTTTTCACTCCCGTTTTTCCTTCACTTCCCCACACCAACCCACAACCCATCCCGCCCCTTCAAATCAGCGTCCCCCTCCTCCTTCTCCCCCCCCCCCCCCCTTTCATTTCTTTTAAAATAAAATCTTTACCAAGGCACTGATTTTAAAGACGGAGAGATTGTTAGCCTGCACTTGTTTTATATGTAATCGTTCGGTCAATCTGTGGAAAATTCCCATCTCCCGCGAAATCCAAGTAAAGGCTGTTCTGCGCTATTTTTATCTGCTGTCAGCAGACACACGTGACTGACAATGCTTGCGATACTAAACAGTGGAGCTGACCACTGACTTTAACACATTTTGACTTCCCTTGTATCCTTCAATGGATCCTAAGCCATAGCTGAAAGATCCTCCTTTAACTATAAATAAAACGAAATGTCCACACATGACATGGTCAAAGAGACAAAGGTACTGACAGGCAGAGAAATGTTGAGGGTGGGGGATGGGGGTGGGTGGTGGGGGGGGGGGAGGGGTGGGCAGGTGGAGATGTTAAGTCAGTGACGAAGTCACAGCGGAAAAAACCGATAACGAATTCGAAGTCTCCTTGACTCATAATTTTAAAAATATAAACGAACATATACATTTTTTTGGGCTGTCTGTCTGTCTCTATGTCTCATGTGACATTACATTCTGCAGTCTCTGCTGTTGGTTACAAATCCAGTTTTTATCGCCAATATTGGGTAGATGAAGAGCGAATCTCTTTATGCTAGTCGCATTTTCATGGGACCATACGGCAAAGCGAGATGATGCCCGGATCCCAGCAAGGTCACAACGCCTAGTGTTGGCGATCGTACAGATGACAAACACCGTGCTTACTGCCGGCCGCAATAGCTCAGTTGAGACAAGAGTCAGTCAGACTGAGGATCTGAAGTACCCTGGTTCAAGTCGGGCTTCACACACCTGTTCTCTCCCTTTCCTCAAGGGACGCAAAGCGGGTCAAGAACAAAGGGTGAAGGGGAGGGGAAAGAGGAGAAGAGGGAAGGGCTACAGGGGGAGGTGGATCAGGACTGAAGGGGACAGGGGAAGAAAAGGAGGGGGATGGGGGGAACAATGGGGGGTGGGGGGGGGGAGGCTGGAGGAGGGGCAGGGAAAGGAAGAGGGGAGACAGAGATGGGAGAAGGGAAAGGGAAAAGACACAGGAAAGGGGTGAGGAGGACATCAGAAGAGGGGGCTGGGAGGAAAAGGGGTGGTGGCGGGCGGGGCTTGTATGTAAATAATATATTCAAAGAGACAAAGATAGACCAGACAGAGAACTGGCAGGCGTAGGCAGAACTGAGAGAGAGAGAGGCGGATCGACAGGGATGGATAGTCACCGTCATGATCTTCAAAACGTGAGACGTTTCTTGAAAAAAAAAAAAAAGAAGTTTCAACAAATCGCTCGTTTGGGGTCAACTTGGTGGCTCTAAATAGAGTCAAGACTTCAGACAAGTCGAGCTGCAACAAAGTCGATTCATTTACCAGTGCAGCCAAATTCTATGCCTCAGATACGTGTGAAACATCGGAAACATTGATTACACCCAGTCTGCTTTTCCCAGACGTGCTCACATGGTGATGTGCTTACGTTTCGCAAGATGCATGACAACTTTCAACAGGACGCAATAAACAGATCGTTTGATCATTTCCTGAACAGACTCTGCCTTAACGCCACAATAAACAGATCGTGATCGTGTGATCATTTCTTGACCAGATTCTGCCGTGACGCCGCTGTTTCAGTGGTGTACTACTCCCCGGATGTCAAAAAATACAGCTAGAGTGTGTCGGGGGGGGGGGGGGGGGGGGGGGGGGGGGGGGGGGCAATGAATAACATTAGAGGCAAAAAGTCCTTTATTTCATTACCCTGAAGTGATTTTGATATCTTTATAATGGGCACACAAACAGCTATTAGCAAAACTGAAATTGCGCTGAGTTTCTAGATCATGGCGGATTTATGAAGTGTGTGACTGCTTATAGGTGAAAACACGACAGAAGTGGAATTTTTTCTTCTTTTTTTCCCCTTCTTGTTCAACTAGATCTACGTGGTTCACCTTGGGTGAGATTTGCTCTGGTGGCATTGCATTCCTGCCACTTCATTCTGATCCTCAGCCACAGCGTGGGCCCGGCCCACCACACCCCCATCACCAGCAATCCACAGGGCGCAGTCATTGTCAAGGCGTTAAGAGGCAACCCACACGAATAGACACTGCACTGCTGCCGAGTCCCTTCGGTGGAGTTCAGTGGCGCGTTTTTTTGATCCAACATACGCAGGACACCACCTACTAAGCCCCCTACTGACGACAATAATTACTTTGTCATGGAGCCGGCATAAGTGTGCTCTCCCTCGGTAGAGCGCCACCACGTCCGTCCAACGAAAGCACTAAGGAACTTGCCGATACCGGTGACCCCAACGGAATCGGATTTCGTCTTCGAGATATAGGCCGAAACAGCAGGATGCACTTGTTTAACGTTTGTGCCATCCTTACAATCCGCACACGATGGTCTAGCCTTCTCCAGCAAGTCAGAATGGGATTTTTACGTGCGTGCAGGAGTTTTGAATGTGCATGCGCTCAAGCACGGAACCTCGGTTTTAAAATCTCCTCCGAAGGACGAGGAAGAATTGAAGTCTGCACTGATGTCGTCTCCGAAGAGAAAGTCTCTTCCTTCCTGTCTCGACTTAGAATCGAACCCTGGACTTTGTAACAAGAATCTGATGCTTTACATTCTAGGTCAACATGTGCCCCTCTCCCCATGATTCCCCTTCCCTCACCCCCCCCCCCCCGCGCCTTCACTCCCTTAATAGCTCCACCCACGCCTCATGTCTGATGGAGGAGACAGTAGGCTTACTCACCTCTTTATCGCCAGCCACTCTGTCTCGTCCTCAGCGATATTTCGGTGGGAGTCCCATCTGACTGAATCACCTCTCTCTGGAATCCGCTCTCTTGCTTTTCCAGTCTGTATGTCGGTGTGGTTTGCTGCAACCATTTCACTCTGTGTATCATTGCTGACGTTTGTTGTGGCTGTTTCTCTCTGTGTATCACTGCTGACGTTTGTTGTGTCTGTTTCTCTCTGTGTATCACTGCTGACGTTCGTTGTGGCTGTTTCTCTCTGTGTAACGCTGCTGACGTTAGTTTTGACTATTTCGCTCTTTACAGCCCTGACGTTGTTGTGACTATTTCACTCTTTACAGCACTGATGATGGTTGTTGTGACTGCGTCAGTGTGTACTTCACTGCTAACGTTTGCTGTGACTGCCTCACTCTTTACAACACTGATGGCGTTTGTTGTGACTGTTTCGCTCAGTCCATCACTGTTAATGTCTGTTGTGACTGCTTCACTGTTTACACCATGCTGACGTTTGTTGTATCTGTTTCATTCTTTATATCACGATTGATGTTTATTGTGACCGCATTTCTGTGCACGTCATCGCTGACGTTTGTCGTGATTGTCCCACTCTCTACATCACTGCTCATGTTTGTTGTGACAGCTTCACTCTAACACCACAGCCAACGTTGGCTGTGACTGGTCCAGTCCACACATCACCATTGACGATTACTGTGAACGCTTCACCACAGATCATACCGCTGCCAGTGTTGATTCGACTGGTTCAGTCTTGATGAAGCCATTCTCCCTGTTTGTTGTGAGTGGTTCCGTTTGCACATCACTGTTGACGGACGTGCTAACGGGTTCAGGTCTAAGACCGTGGACTGCCGTGTAATCGTCTGGTTTGCCGCGCAACATGAAAGTCTCCAAGTTAACCTCAGAGGAGTCGGCCCAAGGTCCCACCTCACCACTCTTAAGGTCCACGGCGTTCCATGAACCCACGTGTGCAGGGGAAACAAACTGCGGAGGGGCAGGGTTGAGCCTGGACGCCCCCTGTGCTGTCCGCTGACCGGAACTGGAACGTCGTACTTAGATCTAAAGGCTCCGCTTGATAACAGCCTGGATGTGCGGCTGCCTCACGCTTTATCACGCCAGGTGATGGAGTCCAGCCGATCGTCTGATGCTGCTGGCCGGGCATGCTCATGAGATTCCTCTCAGACCAGCCACGTGGCGATTCTGCGACAGACACATGTCCATATAACTATTAGGTGTTGGCAATAATGACGGCAATGATTACAAATACAACAGATGACCCATGTCCTGGCCGTGCTGGATCAGTTGTCGTTATTGGCGACATCCACAGGTTTTGTCATGAAACTAAAGGAAGAGCTGTATATATATATATATATATATATATAGCTGAACAATTAAGTAGTGGGGGAGAACAAGTGCAGGTTAACAATTCTTCCATCATTATAATAATGATTTGGCAAAGATTAGAAATTGAGAGGGAAAAAAAAAATGAAGATGAAATAAATGGGAAAATGTATATCATAAATATGAAAAACCCCTTCACTAGCTGCATGAAGAAACTATCGCAATCCCTCCTGAAGACAGATCTATATGTGTCACCTGCTCCGAGGCCTTTCGTCCGCTGGATCGGACTCATCAGGGAGACACGGCTGATTGTGTCTGTGCGCTTGGCGTCAGATAGAGACACACCACAGTCATAATTCTGTGGTGTTCCGACCGCCAAGGGTTCGAAAAAGAATGCAGCACCACCCCCAAAGCAGCCAGCGAAAGGTAATAGAGTTAAACAAAACGAAAGTTTGGAGAGGAAAAAAGTTGTTGAAATCTAAAAACATTACGCAAACAGTATAAAATGTAGGGGACAATCTCTGAGCCTATGCTTGAGGATCCGTTTAAGGATGCAAGGGAGATCAAAAGATACGGAACAGTCTGAGTGGTCAGATCTGCTGTTCAATAACCCATATACATCCTTAGTACAATTCATGGGCTTTTTCATATCTCGGGCACATCTTAAAAAAAAACATATGCAAATTAAGATTATGAAAACGAAGGATGGGAGAGTCTCATACTCCCTGTACGATTTTGTGATACCCAAGTTACAGTTCCTATTTTTTTTTTCCAAAATACAATTACCTTTCATTTTATTTTTATTCTCTAAGCGCAGTTCTTGTGGGTTTTTCCAATCCTCCCAGGTACAATTTAATTAATCGGCTGTCGTACGATAGAATAAGTTTGCATTCTTTAAATCCCTATAAATACCATTCTGGGATGTTTTTCTTTATGCCCCCCTCCCTCTTCACTTCCCCTCCCTCCCTCTCCCGCTCCGCTCCCCCCCTCCCCCCCCCCCCCTTCCAGCAAGATGACTCGTTTTTTCGAATCATCAGTACAGGGAGGATGGGGCTGTTTTGTTCGTTGTTTTTTTTAGCATTCTAAACCCAGCTATCTTTTTCTACGTGCACACACTTAACAACTCAGGAGTGGAAGGCTCGGCACTTTTCTTCTTCTTCTTCTTCTGCAAACGCAGGCAGGCTGATACTCCTGCGGACACTCCCTGTATAGACAGGCAAGTATTAAACCCATCTGCTCAACAAAGGAAGTGGAGTTTTGTATGCATGACCGTTTTTATCCCGCCATTAAGGCAGCTATACTCCATCTCCATCGGGGAAGGTGCATGCTGTGTGTAACGTGTCATCCATACCAACGGCCAAACTCTTCCGAAGTTGGTGATGGGATTTGACGTGTTTGCAAGATGTTATGTGTGCGTTCACACACGGAACCTCGGCTTATGGTCTCATTCGAAGGACTGTATGGAAAATGGAGTCAGATCCAATGTTAATTCTGAGGGAAAAAATCCCCCCTGTACCGAAATGGCCCGGCGAAGATTCGAACCTGCAACCCTTGGATTATAAGTCCGGCTCTCTACCAACTGAGCTATTCTGGCCCTGCTCGGCACTTTTAATTCAGGTCGCATTTAAAAAGGAAGTTAACAGGAAGAGCAGTGACCCAGATACATCGATGCCAGTGTCTTCACGGGATCGGCGCCAGTGTCTTAGAGGGATCGGCGCCAGTGTCCTAGAGTGTCTTAGAGGGATCGGCGCCAGTGTTCTTGAGTGTCTTAGAGGGATCGGCGCCAGTGTTCTAGACTGTCTTAGAGGGATCGGCGCCAGTGTCTTAGAGGGATCGGCGCCAGTGTCTTAGAGGGATCGGCACCAGTGTCTTAGAGGGATCGGCACCAGTGTCTTAGAGGGGAACAGTGCCAATGTCTTAGAGGGATTGGCGCCATTGTCTTACTGAACTAACTGGAAACGATTTGATTTCGCAGTTTTTGTTTGGCTGCATTCTTCAAACACCCCACCCCCCACCCCCCGCCGCTCCTCCCGCCCCTTTCTTCCTCTAAAATCCTCTTTTAAATTCTTAAACTTAACGGTTAACTGATGTGTGACTGCGACAGGTCTTTGAACCCACGACACCTTCTTCTCCCTGCTCGTCCACCTCCCACTTTCCCCGCCTCCTGCCCCTGTCAGACACGAACCATTGCGTCCAGAGAATCTTGTCATCATGCTGTCTGACCTCATGTCAATGTATTTGACGTTCTGAGTTCTGTCCTCTATCAAGGTGTAGCAGAACATACGGTGTTTTGTCTTGGTAACAAGCCATTATGGTACATACTGAGTTATATCGGAGTATCAAGGTATTGCAGTAAATAGAAACTTCGACATAAAAAAGTCTACTTGTTTTTTTTATCATGGTACTGTTGTTGACACATAATCTTCTTCATGCTGTATTGTTTATTGATATCACAATACTGTATTACGTACCGAATCTTCATCACACTCTGTTGTAT
>JADBJO010015790.1:0-12500 GCA_016801955.1 Conus betulinus | reverse complement strand
TCTCTCCCCGGGTATTTTGGGTGACAAAAAAAAAAAAAAAAAAAAAAAAACCGTCATCATAAACGTTTATACGCAAAAGCTCAGAGAAATGCTGAAGAGTTCGTCTGGAAAGAATTGGGATGCAGGGAAAGGTAGTTTTTCTTTCCTTTTTCTATATTTCCTTTTTTTTCCAACAGTAAATCACAACAGTTGTTTGATGCAAGAAAAAACTATATTGAAATTACTAGCCACGGTAGTGTTGCGGACTCCCGGCTGGAACGTCGTGGCTTCGGTTCCCATCAAAGCCATGTGGGATTTTCCTGCCCCGACCGGCTCCTACCCAGAGCTGAGTTTGCTACAGGCTCAGTTGGGAAGACTGGAACCACTCAGTCGAGTTTCATCCACTAAATGGATGCGTCTCTGAGAGTGTTGCTCAAATTTCCTGACAAACACTTACAGGTGTCTGTATCTCTCGGGCCTGGTTGACGCCAGAATATATTAAGAAAGAAGCGTAGGGTACAGCCCTGTCATGCAGTCTCCGACTGGAATGGAAATCCACAGCATCATCTTAATCATCCTCATTCTTATCAATCAGCGTTATATATAAAAAAAAAAAAACTCGAATTCTGTGACCCTTTACGCCTGCTCTAATGATGACCTCATTTTGATGTCCTCTCCACGTCTGTGGCCTTGGTTTGGTTCCGTCAGGGTCACCGCTGTCGGCAAGGTCATAGTGACTGTCGGATAAACGGAGGGAGAGCTCACTCACGCCAGCTCCACAACTAAGCAATTATCGTCGTCAGTAGGGAGCTTAGTAGATAGTGTCCCGCGTATGTTAGATCAGAACTGGCACCACTGAACATCACTGAAGTCACTCGGCAGTAGGGCAGCGTCTCTCCTGGTGGGCTGCTTTTTGATGATTTAACATTGACTGCTCCGTGTAGATTGCTGGGGCTGGGGCTGTGGTGGGGGCCGGGCCAGCCTGGGCTGTGGACGAGGTGTCGGAATGAGCGGCGTGGGTGCAATGTCACCGAGGTGGCACAGAGATGGGATGGCAACACACACACACACACACACACACACACACACCATATTAAAAGTTGTGTGTGTTGAAAGAGACGCTTGATGGCGGAATCTGGAAAACAAGCCCAGACTTTACAGCTGGCTTTGTTAGTCGTGGGGCGGGAGCAGGGAGGGTTGGCTATGGGGGAGACAGGAGACAGAGGAAAAGGGCGAGGGATGGAGTAGGATGGGAATTTAGGTCCTACAATACCCAGCCTACTCCGGTGGAATTTTTTTCCCGGGTTGTTGGGAGTGGCGGTGGTGGTGGTGATTTTTTTTTTTTTTAAGAAAACAAAATCCATCTGTGAAACAAACACAAAGATCTTAACTTATTCTTGCAGTGCACCCCCCTTTCTCATTGCCTCCTTTCTGCCCCTTCCACTCCCACTCCTCCTCTCCCCCCCCCCCCCCTCCCCCGCATTCTTTGGGTTATCAACTTATCTTTTGACAAGCCCTCTCCGACTAGCAAGCGATTCAGGCGGATTGAAAACAAGAATAGGGCCCTCCTCCCCTCTCCTCCTTCCCCCACCTCGGACGCGCTCATACTCCTCCTGGACTGACTTGGAGATGGACAGCAAAAATGCTGAGGGCTTTTCCTGTCAATCAGAGGATGTGGATATTGTTGGAAATCAGATGGGATGAGGGCGTGGGTGGGGGAGAGAATAATAACTGAACGTAAGTAGAAAAGACTTGTTTTTTCCCCTTTTCGACATCTAGCCTTTAAAGATGAAACAACAAATACTTTATCTGCATTGAAAATGAAGCAGATTTTGAAACAGAAAGAAGCTTAGTTAGAAACCCGACTCATTAAACTTCGTGCCTCTGTGTGTGTGTGTGTGTGTGTGTGTGTGTGTGTGTTTTACATCACTATCTCTTTTAATTAGCAACATTGATACATACGCTGAAATGTTTAAGTGGCCCAATGATGTCAGTGTTAATGATTGGTGGGGAGATCTGTAGGAACTGACCTATGGGAAGGGCGACTTTGGGTCAAGCTGGATGTAAAAGCAGAAAAAAAATAAACGAAAGACAAGCCTAAAGTGTCGCTCCCTTCAGGTCCTCCAATCAACATGGCTGAATGGAATCCTTCTACGTTAACATCCTCTTTTTCTTCGGCAGGTCTGCCGTGTCCCTGTCGCGCTCGGGCGTGTCCCCGCCAGCTGTCAGGCCTCAAAGGAAATGAAAAGCCTCAGAGCATGCGGGGACACAGTGTTTGCTGGGCAAGAGGTTCACTGGGTGTAAACAAAACTTGATTCATGAAACATTGCTGTAATATTGAAGCGAGTCAAGAGTACAAGCCGAAGCTTATACAACGTGTTCTAAACATAAAGTGAGTAACAAATTAATATTGAATTGCAGTCGAAGGTGAATGACGGTTATGATGCAAATTGAAAGAACGTTACACAAAGAATGAATTAATTAAGGGGGTGGGGTGGGGGGCGGAAGCAAGCCAATCCTCAGAGTGATGACGAACATTGAAAGAAAAAGGAAAAGGCAAAATTGTATAAAGAGAAACATTGGGCAAACCTATGCATTTAACAGACCATGCGGCCACGCCACGTAAGAGTTGCAGAATTATATGGTTGCTAGGGACTGTATTGATCTACCTTTTAAGTGTGTAGGTCATGCAAATTATTGGTGTCTTGATGTCAGTATACGCATCTCATTGTTAAAATACAAGCGTGCGTGAGCGTGTGGTTCTCTCTCTCTGTCTGTCTGTCTGTCTGTCTGTCTGTCTGTCTGTCTGTCTGTCTGTCTGTCTCTCTCTCTCTCTCTGTTTAATTTTCGTTGTCAGATTTGTTGATATTATCCCTAGATGGTCAATAAATATTTGTTCTCGAATACATCAACATTCAGCATCCTTCAGGACAACAATACAGTCACACTGCCTGCCTACCGTAGCATCGCTTAATTTGAAATCAAAGTGTCGTTTAATAAAGATGCCACATCCCTTAATCCGGGATTGCTTGAAGAGAAAATACACGAAAAGCCCTGTTCCACCCTATATTTTTAGCAGGGTGCATTTTCCAAAAATAAACTGAGCATTTTCTATTGCGTCCAAGCTGGAGGGTATCCCCTTTGTAACCGATAATCCCTTCTCTACTGAAAATTCTGAATTTTTTGACAATGTGATAAAATTCCAATACCATATTATTTTTAAAGGATCAGTTTGAATGACACATATTAGCATTGCCTTTCAGTTAAAGGAATGCCTTCTCGGAAAGACTAACTTTTTCTTTCTTAAACAAAAGAAATTCACGGATGAAATAGGTATTGGACACAAGTGGTTACCCAGAGTTAACAAGCACTTACCCAGAGTGCGCGTACATCGTTTCAATCTATGACCACGACACTAGAAACGATAACAAGACATGGATGTTGCATGGATAGCAACGTTACACTCTTGAATTGAGGGCATGTGGATTGAAACGGGAAAGAAAACGAAACATTTACCGGTTTAAATGACGTACAAGTCAGTGAATCACTGAACAGATGCAATGGAGCCAAAGCACCTGACTTGGTAGGGCAACGGATCTATGGTTCTGGTCATCCTGGGATCAAAGGTTTGAATCTCTGCTAGGCCATTTCCTCCACCACACAAGGGATTTTTTTTTCACCCTTGGAGAGATCATTGGTTCTGATTCTGTTTTCAAATAAGTCTTTTGAATGAGAAACTAACCTGAGGTTCCATGTGTGAACGCACATGTAACATCTTGCACACATAATAATCCATATCACCGCTAAGAGCAGAAGGCCAGTTTGGCGCCTAGCATGGACTTCATGTGTACACACAGCAAGCATGCTCCGTGACCCAATTGAAGGGACGAGTGTAGAACTGCGCGGCTGTTGTTTGGCTGAATGACACGGGAAACGAAGGACTAGCGCCAGCAGGCAGCTCTTCACTCCGCTGTAACCAGGTAGGCAGCTTGATGTACACACGACAGCGTGGACTATAAGGCGCTTTGAGTTACTTTGAAACCAACAACAGGCGCTGTATTTGCATTTTCAGGAAGAAGAAGAAAAAGAAGAAGAATGATGATGATGATGATGATGATGGTGTGTGTGTGGGTGTGTGTGGGTGTGTGTGTATGTGCGTGCGTGCATGCGCGCGCGCGTTTGTGTGTGTGTGTGTGTGTGTGTGTGTGTGTGTGTGTGTGTGTGTGTGCGCGCGCGCGTGCGTGCATGCGTGTGTGTGTGTATGTGTGTGTGTGTGTGTGTGTGTGTGTGTGTGTGTGTGCGCGCGCGTGCGTGCGTGCGTGTGTGTGTGTGTGTGTTGCAATTTGACCTAGAGACAAGAGAGGGGAACTTCTGTGAAAAACGTCATATCGATAATGACGAGTTACAAACCTCCTTTTACTTATCGCTTTTAGATCTTTGTATTTTCGGTCCGTGTAGTGCTGTTGTTGATTTCTTGAAAACATTTGGAAAGCGAACGTATGCCTAATTGTTCAGTATTGTTTTTGGATCGATTGATAATGCGATTGGAGTATTCAAGATTATGTTAGAATGTTCGCCAGGTTTCCGTAAGTTGCTAGTGCTTTACCGAAAGTTCGAGAATGTTGTAGAAGCTGCCGAATTACATTCGCATACGCTCGTCACGATTTCATTGGTTAAGCTTACCGATATGCAGAGTATTATAGAAAATAATAATCGAGTATGTTATAGATAGCATATAAGAGAGAGAGAGAGAGAGAGAGAGAGAGAGAGAGAGAGAGAGATGGATTTAAAAAAAAAAAAAGAGTTCTAGTCATTGGCGAGTATAAAAGTGTTCGAGTCTTCACTGACTTTCAGTCTAATCGATGAAGAGCTGCCATTCGTAGAATATTGCCTGCTGCATGTACGATTGAGTTCCTGTTTGTGATTATTATGTTTTTATCCGCCAGACAAAGGCTCAGTCTATTTACCAATGTGTTTGCTCGCACAAGACCATGTAAAAACCTGTCTGCATCGAAAGCATGTCAAGACAACGTTTCCGCCAAAGATAAAAAGGTAACTATTTTTTGTATTGTCCGTGCTTGATGCACGAAAAATGATTCGACTGTAACATTTCTTGTAGATTACGTATTAAAAAAAAAAAAAAACAGTGTTGTCTGTGAAGTGGATTACGAACCTGGAAATTGTAACATAACCATACATGTATCCATACATATATCCATACATATATCCATACATATATCCATACATATATCCTTTTTTTTTTTTAAAAGACTGCTGCATTATTATATTGTCTCAATGCCTTTTTCGTAGCATAAGTAAAATGTATTTCAGACACAAAAACACGATTCTGACTGCAAGTCATCACAGTATGAACACGCACCTGCTGGCGCCACGCTACACTCCACCTACCTCCTGGAACTCTCCGCCCATTGTAACCCCTGGTAACCCCCACTAACATACACTGTTCAGCACCAATTGCCGACATAGCGACAGCACTGCCAATGACACTGGAGGTGTTTCACACCGTCGCACTTCAGAGTACATTCACTCTCTCTTATTGGAAGACTAGGCAGTAAAAGACAGATAGAGATCAGCAGCACACTCCGCGCCCGTTAGGGAGAAACTGAAATGCCACAGTACGTGAACGATCTTGTCAGAACTGTTTTTGATTTCACTTTTCGAGCACGCCCATTATCTATCCGTCTTTTATTAGTTTCGAATCTCTCTCTCTCTCTCTCTGTCTGTCTGTCTGTCTGTCTGTCTGTCGTCTGTCTCTCTCTCTCTCTCTCTCTCTCTCTCTCTCTGAGAATAAAATCTGAAGAAAATCTGGGTCATCGCTTGTCGAGGGCAAGACCTATTCACGCCCTAACCAACCCCTGTGTCTCCTGACAAAAGCCGTAGAAAATATCATTTCTTGAATGGTTTGATCGTGCTGTGCTCTTCTCTGTATGTGGTGGTGTGGGGGCATCAAAACCAACCAAGGACACACACACACACACACACACACACACACACACACACACACACACACACATATCTCTTTCTCTCTCCTCCCCCTCCCCCCCCCCCCCCCCCACACACACACAAGCACCTGTGCACGTGCGCGCGTACACACACACACACACACACGCGCGCGTGTGCACACTCGCACAACACACACACACACACACACACACACACACACCACACCACACACACACACACGCACGTGCGCACGCACACACACACGCATACACACACAGACGCGCGCGCGCGCACGCGCGCGCACACACACACACACACACACACACACACACAACACACCCACACACACAAAACAACACCGCCACACACACAACACCGCCGCCAACGCCGGGTTGTCAATTGAACAAAGAGGGGCACGAACCTCTCTCTCTCTCTCTCTCTCCTCTCTCTCCTCGTCTCTCTCTCTCTCACACACACACACACCCACACACACACACACACACACAACACACACACCACACACAACCACACACACACACACACACAGACACACCGCCCACACACACAACTCCGCCACACACACACACACACACCACACACACCACGACACACACACACACGGCTGTCTTTTGCCTCTCTCCACTCTCTCCTCTCTCTCTCTCTCTATATATATATATATATATACATATGTAGTGATGAACAGTAAGACGTCACGCCGCGCACGGAGTTCATTTTTTTTTTTTCAAGCTTTCGCCTGTGAGAAGGCGACCTCAGGAACCCTGTACAATCAAACAGCTCCGTTACAGTTCACACACACACAACACGCACAACGCACACACACACACACACACACACACACACACCACACACACACACACACACACACACACACACACCACGGGCATACCCACACATACAACACCCAAGCTTTCAAGGGAGAGGGGAAATACAGATTGAGAGAGAGAGAGAAGAGAAGAGAGAGAGAGAGAGAGGAATGGAGGGAGAAAGTGAAGGGAGGGGGGTGAGAGAAAGAGTGGAAAGGAGGATCTGAAAAATATAGGGTAGGAAGAGAGAGGGGAGGAAGAAGAGGGAGAGAGATAGAGAGATAGAGAGAGAGAGAGAGATGAGAGAGCTAGAGACTAAGAGAAATTCAAGATAGAGAAAACAGGAGATAGAGAGAGAGAGATAGAGAGAGAGAGATAGAGAGTTGGAGGGACATGGAGAAGGAGATGGAGATATATAATTACAGATGTGGTAAGGATTAACTTGAGGAGAATGGGTAAAAAAAGAAGAAAATCCTGAAGAACGGGGGGGGGTTAAACATCCTTCGGCGAGAGAGAGATATAGAGAGAGTAGAGAGAGCGAAAAATGGTGCCTGTGGCTGAGAGAGAAAAGATAGATAGAGAGAGAGATAGAGAGAGACGAAGAGCAAAGCAAGAGAGAGAAAGAGAGCCAGGAGATATCAGAGCGAGATGAGCGAGAGAGAGAGAGAGAGAGAGGAGATTATAGAGAGAGAGAGAGAGGGGGAGCTAATAGCGAGAGAAGAGAGAAGAGATATATATTCATATTGATTAAGGCTAAGTTTTTGTCAGTGGTGTACAAAAAAAAAGCCGCCCAAATAATTACCATAGAGGGTTGGGGTGGGGGTTAAAGGCTAGAGGAGCGAGAGAGAGAGCGAAGAGCGGGGGGGGGGGGGGAGACGCGGTCTAGACCTAGAGAGACAGAGATGTTAGACAGGAGAGAGAGGAAAGGAATCATCATGGAAACAAAGACAGGGAACATAGGGTGGGCATGAGATGGCAAAAAAAGGGGGTGGGGGGGGGGGGGGGGGGGTGGGGGGGGCGGATGAAAAGAAATGATGTGGTGGATACACTAGATATGCCTAGTGAGTTTTTGATAAAAATGAATGATCTAGTCTCAGTGTCGCTAAATGGCGAACGACAGACAGAGGGAATCAGAATGACAGGAGAAGGCCAGGGCCACAAACGAACCACGGAAAAGAAAAACAGAGAAAGGAAAGGGCTTAAGAAAAATAATACGTTCATATATAGCTCTGTGTGTGGTGTGTGTGTGTGTGTGTGTGTGTGTGTGTGTGTTGTGTGGTGTGTGTGCGCGCGCGCGCGCGCGCGTGTGTGTGTGTGTGTGTAATGATTTGTGTACGATACAAAGAATGAAAGTGAAGGCGGAAAAAAATCACAATTTTATACAAGTAGGATGATGTAGATGGATCCCAATTATGTTACGTCATCCATGACGAAAAAGAGCAATGATTCAAATTATGTACAAGAATGTGTGTGTGTGTGTGTGTGTGTGTGGTGAAAATTTGTGGATGCATTATACTTTCATTTCCCTGTTATGGAAGGGGGGGGGGGGGGGGGGGTGGATTGAGGGTGGATTGAAAAGCGGATAATAAATAGGCTGTCAAATATTCTGGACTTTTTTTTTGGTCCTTATTCTAATCGCTCATTCCCATGGAAACCTTAATCCTGAACAAAGAATGTGTCTACCTTAACAGCGGGATTGAAAACGGCTACGTAAGCCAACATGCCACTAGATGTAAATCTAGCTGTTCACGAAGAAGAAGAAGAAGAGGAAGAAGAAGAAGAAGAAAGAAGAAGAAGAAAGAGGAGGAGGAGGAGGACGAGGAGGAGGAGGAGGAGGAAGGAGAAGAAGAAGAAAAAAGAAGGAGAAGAAGAAGAAGAAAGAAGAAGAATCCACGGAGGAGGAGGAGGAGGAAAGAAGAAGAAGAAGAAGAAGAAACGATAAAAATCCGTCCTTCTCAATCTCCTTCACTTTCCAGCCACCCCTTTCATCATTGCATTGCACATCATTCCACTCATGCCAGGGAAACCCTGTTCACAACAAATAGTGTCTTCATGCCTGGCACAGCGTGAAAGGTCGCAATGCGACAATCTCTACGAAAAGTGTGACAATGGAGCAATTTCCACAAAACTGTCACATTCAGCAGTCTATGCGAAGTATGACAACGTAGTTATGTACACAAAACTGTAAACATGTAGCAGTCTACAAAAAGTGTGACAATGGAGCAATTCCACAAAAACTGTAACATTCAGCAATCTACGAAATCTGTGACATTGGAGCAATCTACACAAAACCGTAACATACAGAAGTCTACGAAAAGTGTGACAATGGAGCAATCTACACAGGACTGTAACATGTAGCAGTCTACGAGGAGTATGATAATGGAAACATCTACACAAAACTGTAGCATACAGAAAAATCTACGAAAAAGTCTGACGAGGAAAACAATCTACACTAAACTGCAACACGCAGCAGTCTACGAAAAGCGTAACAATGGAGCAATTTCCACACACAAAAAAAAAATTGTAACACGCAGCAGTCTACGAAAAGCGTGACACAGAAGCCATTTCCACAAAATTGTGACATGCAGCAAAATCTTTGGGAAAAAAAAAAAAAAGACAATGAAGCAACCTCCACGAAAAACGTTGTAATCGTCACTTTGCTTTACACAATGCACGAAAATTGTGACGACTTTGTTTGTTTGTTGTTTTTTTTTTTTTCGAAAGTTATGAACAATACACCATTTGTCATAATTTTCCTGGAGATTTTAATTGCTGCTTTGTTTAGTTTTGTTTCGATTAACAAGTGATAATTAGAACCGACACTTAGACCATTTGCTTGATGGGCGAGATATACCATATCATTCCCACCTATTGAACTTCTCAGCAGCACTTTGATATTGACTTACTAATTCTCTGTCCACTGGAATGACTCAAAACACCGTCGTGGTCAGCTGGAAATGTCTGATTCCTATCGGACATTCGTCTCTGTACTTTGCTTTTTTTTTTTTTTTCTAAATCTTGAAACGATCAGCCCAGAATTACATTATGTAATTATGTTTAATACTGTGCTGTTTTTCACATGCTGACTTTGAAAAATTAAAACAAAAAATCTGTCTACCCGTAAGAATTCTGACGCAACTTCTCAACGAAGAAAAAAACAAAACGCAATTATCTGTTTTAGTTAATGCACACACAAAAAAATGAAACTACTATATTTTTGTGGAATACACATCTCAACATAACGTAACGTCTTTACTGGATAAACGCACCTGAAGATTGTAATATTGTTCCATTTTTCTTAAAGACTGTTGTATTGTTAAACTTCAAAGTTTCACAAGTGCTTGTGGAGCAGAATCAACCCACTTAAAATAGAACCAGCACTGTGGCTGTAAGTCGTTATCTTTGAACACACGTACCTGTCAGCACAAACAGAACCAGCACTGTGGCTGAAAGTCGTTATCTTCGAACACACATACCTGTCAGCACAAACAGAACCAGCACTGTGTGGCTGAAAAAAATCGTTATCTTCGAACACACATACCTGTCAGCACAAACAGAACCAGCACTGTGGCTGAAAATCGTTATCTTCGAACACACATACCTGTCAGCACAAACAGAACCAGCACTGTGGCTGTAAGTCGTTATCTTTGAACACACGTACCTGTCAGCACAAACAGAACCAGCACTGTGGCTGAAAGTCGTTATCTTCGAACACACGTACCTGTCAGCACAAACAGAACCAGCACTGTGATTGAAAATCGTTATCTTCGAACACTCATACCTGTCAGCACAAACAGAACCAGCACTGTGGCTGAAAATCGTTATCTTTGCACACTCATACCTGTCAGCACAAACAGAACCAGCACTGTGGCTGAAAATCGTTATCTTTGAACCACACATACCTGTCAGCACAAACAGAACCAGCACTGTGGCTGAAAATCATTATCTTCGAACACACATACCTGTCAGCACAAACAGAACCAGCACTGTGGCTGAAAGTCGTTATCTTTGAACACACATACCTGTCAGCACAAACAGAACCAGCACTGTGGCTGAAAATCGTTATCTTTGAACCACACATACCTGTCAGCACAAACAGAACCAGCACTGTGGCTGAAAGTCGTTATCTTTGAACACACGTACCTGTCAGCATCAAGCTGTCCACACCTTCTGAAACTTTCCATCCGTTCCCGGCTTGCTCAGCCTAAAATGGCCGGTCAGCCCTGGCAGATTCACTGGCTGTTTTCACGCGGTCAAAAATCATAATACGTTGCATCTCTTAATGCAAGACTCATAGCAGAAAAAAAGAAAGATGTCAAGGCAAAAAGCCACAGCCCCAGCACGTTTGCAAGGGAGAAGGGTTGAAACGCGTCCTTGTCTGGACAGTTGATAGGCTATTCCCTTTTCTAGGGGGGGGGGGGGGGGGGGGGGGGGGGGGGGGGGGAAGGGGTTAGCCTAAAATCTCTCTCTCTCTCTCTCTCTCTCTCTTGAATCTGAAGGAAATCTGGGTCGGCCCTATTTGAAGGACAAGTCTTATTCACGCACGCCCCAGCCCCTTACGCCCTGTGAATGAAGCTATAGAAAATATCATTTCTTCAACAGATTGATCGTGGTGGTCTCTTTACTATGTCTTGTGGGCGCGGGGTTGTCAACTGAACAAAGAGGGGCACGAACCTCACACACACACGCACGCACGCACGCACGCACGCACGCACACACGCACACACACACACACACACACACACATAAACAACACATACATTCACACGTAACCAAGCAGTATAAATACACCCACACATACACAAATGCAAATACATACACATGAACACACACACACACGCACACACACACACACACACACTCACACACACACACACACACACACACACACACACACACAATCATTTTCACTCGGAGATTGGAGAAATGATACTGAGAAATATAGTGACGTAAGGTTAACATTCTGTAATTTCCTAGACCCTCACACTTGAATGAATTTGCTCAAATCAAATTTTTTCTTTTTTCTTTCTTTCTTTTTTTTTTTGCTGTCCCAACCTCTGCGCCACCTCAGAGGCAGTGCACCCACGCCACTCATCCCGACACCCCGTCCACAGCCACATCAATGTCAAGTCGTCAAGAGGCAACCCCCGGAGGAGACACTGCACTGCTGCCGAGTCACTTCGGTGGTGTTCAGTGGCGCCTGTTCTGATCTAACATACGCAGGACACCACCTACTAAGCCCCCTACTGACGACAATAATTGCTTAGTCGCGCGGAGCCGGCGTGAGTGAGCTCTCCCTCCGGAGGGCGCCACCACGTCCGTCCAACGACAGCCCCCATGGACCCGCCGATACCGGTGACCCCGACGGAACCAAACCAAGACCACAGACGTGGAGAGGACATCGAAACTGAGGTCACCATGAGAGCAGGGCATGAAGGGCCACAGAATTTGAGACTTTTTTTTTTTTTGCTGATCGATGAGATGAGGATGATTAAGATGATGCTACGGATTTCCATTTCGGTCTGAGACTACATGACAGGCTGTACTCTACGCTTCCTTTCATAATATATATCCCGCGTCAACCAGGCCCGAGAGATACAGACACCTGCAGTGTTGGTCAGGAAATTTGAGCAACACTCTCAGAAACGCATCCATTAAGTGGATGAAACTCGACTGTGTGGTCCCAGTCTTCCCAACTGAGTCCGCAGCAAACTCAACTCTGGGTAGGAGCCG
>JADBJO010015789.1:30000-42607 GCA_016801955.1 Conus betulinus | reverse complement strand
TAGGTTCGCTAGAGAGGAGGAGGAGGCTGCAGCTAGGCTGGCCAGAGAAGAGAAGGAGGCTGCAGCTAGGCTGGCCAGAGAAGAGGAGGAGGCCGCACTTAGACTCGCCATTCTTCGGCAGATGCCCAGAAGAAGGAAGATGAAGTTGCCCTCCAGAAGTCCCGGCATGCCCAGGAGGTAGTGGATAGCCAAGAAGAGTTCGAAGCCAGGAGAAGGAAGGAGCAGGATGAGTTAGCATTGCGTCAGAAAGAGGTAGACCTTAAGTGGGAAAAATTGAAGCTTTAAGGAGCGCAAGATGGAGCTAGCTGCGCAACGTGCGGAAGATGAAGCTACCAGCCATGTTGCTATTGATCCTCTCAATGATACCGACGATGTGGATATGTATCTTGCCCATTTTGAGCGGGTTGCCACACTCTGTCGTTGGAAAAGGACATCTTGGTCGTCTCGACTCATTGCTCTGCTTCGAGGGAAGACCAGAGACGCTATCTTACGTCTCAACGCTACCGACCTCGCTGATTTTGAGCATGTGAAGGAAGCGTTGTTGACCTATTTCCGGTTGGACGCCGAGGCCTACCGGAAGAAGTTTAGAAGCATGAAAAAGGATGTTGGGGAAACGTTTGACAGTTTCTAGACCGGTTAAAGGCTTGCTTCAGTCTGTGGTGTTCGGCTGCTGCCAAGGACGAGACGAAGGCAGAGGATGTGAAAGACCTGATCATGGAGGAACAGCTTTATGGGACGTTGACTCCTGATTTCGTGACCGAGGTCCGTCGCACATCGCCCAGCAGTGCTAAGGCGGTGGCAAGAGGCGACTCGGTTGGCTGAAGCCCGCCGTATGGGCCGGGAATGCAGGGAGAGCAGCAAAAGCTGGATCGGCAACGGGGAATGGTCAGGAAGGGAAGTCTAAGCCTGCAGGAGGCAAGGGCCAGGATCAGGCCACTGAGGTCAAGATCTCTCAAGCTATTGCGTCGAGTTCAGGCAAGCCGGCCAGGGGTTCGCAGAGGCAGGTGACTTGTTACGCATGTGGTCAGCCTGGACATTACCAGCGTAATTGTCCCAATCCGGATGCCCAAGTGCGGTTCCTTGCAAGTTCTGGAGGTGAAGTCTATGCAGAGACGTCGACACCATATGCATATCCTGCTCCAGGAAACCGTTCAGTCCACGGTGCCGAGTTAAGGTGGGAGAAGCATGGGCTGATGGAGTTAGGGACACCGGGGCGTCGCACACCGTGGTTGCCGCAAGACTGGTGCCCTATGATGCGTATACCGGGAAGACCCAGACGGTGGTGCTGGCAGAGTCACGTTGCCGTAGTGTGTTACCCAGTGGCGTCGGTGATGTTAGATACACCATACTTTGTGGGCAAAGTGGAGGCTTTGGTGATGGAAGACCCGGTCACCGAGGTACTTGTGGGGAACTTCATCATCCGTGAGGGAGCGATGGTACCAGAGAGGGTTCCAGTGTACCCTGTGAGAGTGATTGGTGTGTCAGACGGGCACGTGAGTCCGGCAGAGTCGCAGGTGGCGGTACTGACCCGCGCACAGACACGAGCGCTCGACAAGCCGACTGGACCTTTGTCCCTGAAGGAGCAAATACTGGCGGCGACTCGAGGGGAGCTTATTCAGAAGCAGAACCAGGACGATAGTTTTTTGCCCCAGCGCGAAAGGCTGCCGCGGAAGGTTTTATTTTCCAACCCCATGGAAATAAGGTGTCCTTCCTGTGGAAAGACAAGGTTCTCATGCGACGCCACGAAAGTGCGAACGGCGTGGCGAACCAAGTGTGTGTACCTAGGTCATTGAGGAAGATAGTGTGGCTCTTGGCCACGACATCCCAATGGCAGGGCATTTGGGATCCAACAAGACTAAGGATCGTATTTTTCCATATTTCTACTGGCCAGGGATGTGCGGAGATATCGGCAGATATGTGAAGTCATGTCCCAATTGTCAGCGCACCCTGGACAAGGGGCGTGTAAGACCGGTACCCCTAGTCAAGATGCCAGTGGTGAAAGAACCATTTGACAGAGTTGGCGTGGACATCATCGGGCCAATTGCACCTATGTCAGCGTCAGGAAGTAGGTATGTTCTGGTGCAAGTGGATTTTGCGACCAGGTATCCCGAGGCCGTCCCTCTTCGAGCTATCACGTCTGAGACTGTGGCAGAAGCGTTGTTCTCAATGTGGTCGCGAACGGGTATACCCTCCTCGGTTCTCACTGACAGAGGAACGCAGTTCACCAGCGAAACGATGAGAGCCAGGTATTCAAGCTGCTGTCAGTGAAAGGGCTGCGTACTACTCCCGTATCACGCTCAATGTAATGGTCTTGTGGAGCGATTCAACGGCACATTGAAAAGGATGCTACGTAGACTCACCCAAGACAGACCAGAGGAGTGGGACCGATGGATGCCAGCATTACTCTTCGCATACCGAGAGGTTCCTCAACAGAGCACAGGGTTTTCTCCATTTGAGATGCTCTACGGACGTCGGGTGAGAGGCCCTATGAGTGTGTTGCGCGATCTCTGGTCGAAGCCTGAGAACGTAGACACCCAGACTGCAGCCGAATATGTGTTCGATTTGCGCAACAGGATCGCCGAAACCTGTGAGATCGCCCAAGGGAACTTAGAAAAAAGCGTCGGCCAGGTACAAGCAGCACTTCGATGTGAAGGCACGACCTCGTGTTCTCCAAACGGGGGACGAGGGTCTTGATCCTGCGGCCAGTGAAGAATAACAAAGCTGGAGTTGGCATGGCAGGGTCCTTTCCCCCCGGGTGGCGAGGTTGGCGAGGCAGACTACAACACAAGATTCGGGTGCGCGGACGGGAGAAGCTCTACCACGCCAATTTGCTGAAGGAGTTTGTAGAGAGAGACAGTGAGTTGGAACAGACAACTGTGGCTGCAGTGATCACTCAAGAGGAAGATCCCAGTCAGGTTATTCCTACCCTTCGGAAGGATATTCCTTTGGTACCTTTGTCTACAACCGAGACAGCGAAGGATGTGGTCATCGGTGCAGAGGAGGCCCAGTTCCGGGAACAACTTCAGCAGTTGGTGGAGGAGTTTAAGGATGTGTTGACTGACCTGCCTGGGGAGACAACGCTTGAGACGTGCGAAATCAAATTGAGCACGGATGTTCCGGTGCGCGCTAAGCCATATCCAGTGCCCTACTCACAGCGTGAATGCGTCCGAGAAGAAGTGGAAACAATGCTCAGGATGGGGGTGATAGAGAAATCTGTGTCACCGTATTGTTCCCCGATTGTGCTAGTCAAAAAGAAACGGTAAGATACGATTCTGCGTGGACTTCCGCCGTCTTAACAAAGTACTGGAGTTCGATGCTGAGCCCATACCGGAGATCGAGTACCTCTTTGCCAAGTTGGGAGAGCGCCGAGTCTTCAGCAAGTTGGATTTGTCTAAAGGTTACTGGCAGATTCCAGTGGACAAAGGTGACCGACCCAAGACTGCGTTCTCCACGCCAGAGGGGCATTTTCAGTGGGTAAAAAATGCCATTCGGACTGTGTACCTCGGGAGCGGTGTTTACTCGCATGATGCGCAAACTTCTTCAACCGCTGGAGACTAATATGGTGGATAATTTTATCGATGACGTTTTGGTGTCCACCGTTGGCACTGAGGAGCACTTGGAGGTATTGCGGGTGGTGTTACAGCGTCTCAGAGAGTGTGGACTCACTGCCAGGCCGTCGAAATGCGAGTTGGGTAGCGCCGAGGTGTCTTACCTGGGATACAGGATTGGAGGAGGCATCATCAAACCAGAGCAAGACAAGATGGAGCGGATACAATCATCACCGCGTCCAACGACCAAGAAACAGGTACGGAGTTTTCTGGGATTGGTGGGTTTTTACCGGAGGTTCATTCCAAACTTCTCCGACATTGCCCTTCCACTCACGGAGCTGACCAAAGGGAATAAGCCGCGAGTGGTGGTGTGGACCCCAGAGTGTGAGGAGGCATTTTCTGCTTTAAAGGACTGTTTTTGTTCTCATCCGGTATGCCATTTGCCGGTACCAGGTCGTCGGTTTATTTTGAAGACTGATGCATCGGAAGTAGGCATTGGAGCAGTCCTGTGCCAGGAACATGAGGATGGAGTGCACCCCGTGGTGTGCGCAAGCAAAAAAAGTTGAACCCAGCCGAACGCAACTATTCGATTGTGGAAAAAGAATGTCTAGCTGTGGTGTGGGCAGTGCACAAGTTTGAAGCGTATTTGTACGGTGTGGAGTTCACCCTCCAGACCGATCACTCTCCTCTTCAGTACCTAGAGCGTATCAAATCCCTAGTGGTCGGATCACCAGGTGGGCATTGTTGCTCCAGCCATTCCGGTTTGTCGTGGAAGCCATCCCAGGTAGGGACAATGTTGTCGCCGATTTCCTGAGTCGGTTGGACCTGTGAGGCATTGAGTGGTTGTAGTGAATTCTGATTTTTTTTTTCCGGGTTGTTCATACTGTTCATGTTGCTGCTCTTTGCGCGTGTTTTGCTATGGTAGGGTATTTAAAGACAGGCTTTAAATCTTAGGATGGGGGTATTGTCACGCGCAAGACGCCGTTGCGTTTTTGTCGTTGAGGCGTGTAGCCGTTGTAATTCTGGCTTGTGTGTTAAGGGAGGTAAGTCCAGGCGAGAAAGTCTGTGGGTGCGATGTTCACGTGTGTGTGACCATGATCACCGCGAGGGTCAGCTTGTGTTGTCATTGTCTATTGGTTGAGGGAACTGGTGAGCTGTGGTCAGTTTGTCGACTGGGATGCTAGCTTGGCTTCTCTCATCAGTTTCGACTCCTGGAACCGTCCGCGAAGGTTCGGCGGTTGCAGTATGGTGTCTGACACTCTTGCTACCTCGCTTGGTAGGGTGTCACGGTGAGCTCTCGGTCGACCGTGTGTTGGCTTGGCTTCCGAGCGTTGGTTTCTATGTTTCGGTGTGCCGTCTGCAGTTTACGTTGAGCAGTGGTGCAGAGGCGTCCACTGGTACACTGCAGCGCGGGTGTCCTGTCCTGTCCTGGGGGTCGACCGTCCTGTGAGGGAGACGGAGGTCTTCAAGGTCGGGTCCTGCTTCCACGCGTCGGTGTGCTGTTTTTTTTGACCCAGGTGCTGACAGACCGCCCTGGCTTCCGCCTTTGACTCCCGCCTGGGCTGTCGTTCCTGGTTTGCTCCTGAATCTACCCTGGCAGCTGTCCTGTCGTCCGCTGTGATGACTGCTCTGATGGTCGCCTGACTTCCGCCTTGGCTTGCTCTGATGCGCCCACCACCCGTACCAGTCCGAGGTGGAACCGACCTTGGGTGGGCGCTAAGTGAGGCCGCGAGAGGTGTGGTGGGTGGTGTCACCTGCCGCCTGCATCTGCCATTTGGATGAGAGTCCTACGTGCGTGACCTGTCCAGGTCACGTGTGTCCTCACCGCCAGCTTCCAGTCTGCGACTCTGTAACTGCAGGGTTGTTTCCACTGTGGTCCTCAGGTGTCACACGTAGGGTGTGATAGTTACACTACTGCAGACACACACTTTGTGATAGGTAGTGCACTCTACACTTTCATCGGTTGGTGATCTCCAATCATCTCCAGTCTCCATTCTTAGTCTTCAGTCTTCATCATCTGGTAAGCTTCAGTCATCGTCATCGTTTGGGTCTCGACAGCTGCGCCTCACTCTGTCGTCGTCCTTCATCCCCGTCCGATTAGCCGGTGGTGATGTTGTGACTACTGATGGTTGCGGAGACTTGCTAGGGGTGGAGCTGCCATTAATGGTGTTGGCGGATGTGTGTGTGGGGCGGGGGTGTGCGAATGTGTGAGTTGGGAAACTGTTTGACAAGTATATATGTGTTTCTGAGTAATTTGATTATTTGAGGGAAGAAGTGGTGTGTGTTTTTTAGATAAGTGCTCCTGGGTGAGCAAATTGCCAGCAGAGGTTGGTCAGGTCAGGTTATCTTGAGCGGCTGGGTATCGCATGGGCACCAAGGGTTCGGTGGCGCTGTCTCTAATTGCCTGGCAGTCCAGCCCTTGGTTACCATGTGATTCCGCCAGTGGTGCCCCCTTGTCTAGGTTGGACTCTGGGTGGGTCGGGATCCCCTGAGATTCCCAGCGACAGGAGGGCATGTTGTTATTGGTGGGTGTTTGTATGCATAGGAGTTGGGTCTGTGCTTGACCGCTGTGCACTTGGGTGCTGTGGCGAAGGAATTTGCTGGGGTTTATATGCCTGTCCTTTGAGTGCTCATGGGTTGTAATGTGGAAGTTAAGGTATATGTGCTGTTAGATGATTGTGAATGATTGTGGGAGTGACTGTAAATAAAATTGGCTGTTTGTGCACCTGTATTCGTTTGCTTGTGTCTGTTTTGTAGTGCGTGTTAGTATTAGTTAGTGGGAGGGAGGATTTAAATAGGGAAACCCATTACATCCCTAGGGTGTTCCCTGTCACCGTCTTACAAAAATGGTGGAGAATTATATATCATCAACCGAACAGCTTCTTCATGAATACAGAAAAAAAAACCATAGGCGAAGACAAATATATCATCAGCTTCTTAATGAAGACAGACAAAAACAAACAAAAACAAACAAAAAACAAACAAACAAACAAACAAACAAAAAACAGCAGCTGAAGATTACTGTCAGTTTATCAGCTTCTTAACGAAGACAGAAAACACAGCAGGTGAAGGTCAATATACTTTCAGTTTATCAGCTTCTTAATGAAGACAAAAAGTACAGCACAGCTGAAGATCATATAATGTCAGTCTATCAGCTTCTTCTCAACGAAGAAAAAAAGATACAGCAAGTGAAGACTAGCACATCATGAGTTGATCAGCTTCTTGATGAAGACAGACAAAACCAGGTGAAGACCAATGCATCGTTAGTGGATGAGTTACTTCATGAAGACAGAAGAAACAGAAAGTGAAGACTGATACAATTATCACCAGTTGATCAGTGGCTCCCAAATTCGTCTTTATTAGATTGATACATTAATTTTTCATGGCTTCCAAACAATATAGCAACGGCCAGTTGTTTTATTCTCTTTGAGAAATTCATTTGCTTGTTTCGGTCATTTTGTTTTTATGTGTTTTACCTAGGTGTTTATCCTTTGTGATTATTACTGTCTTATATATGTCTTTGACATGACAAAGAAACTCATGTATAGTGCTCATTAATGGATAATGACGATGAGGATGATTACGAATATTATGATGATGATCATGATGATTGTTTTTTGTGTTGTTGTTGTTGTTGTCTTATGCGTTTTGCAGTCCTTATTTGTAACTTGTGTTTTTGTTTTAAAATAAAACACGAGTCAGTAAAAAAAAAAAATCATCAGTTGATCAACTTCTTAATAAATACAGAAAAAAAAAAAAAATACCGGCAGGTGAAGACTTATGCATCATCAACTGATGAGTTTCTTAATAAAGACAGGAAGAACCCAGCATGCAAAAACTAATAT
Organism: Conus betulinus; assembly: GCA_016801955.1. Classification (NCBI taxonomy): domain Eukaryota; kingdom Metazoa; phylum Mollusca; class Gastropoda; order Neogastropoda; family Conidae; genus Conus; species Conus betulinus. The sequence goes on along the minus strand of JADBJO010015789.1, from coordinate 35,214 downwards.
CTTTTCAACTGATCAGATTTCTTAATGAAGACAGGAAAAAAGAGAAGCACATGAAGACTAATGTATCATCAGTTGATCAGCTTTTTAATGAATGCAGAAAAAAAAACAACTAGCAAACAACTAGCATGTGAAGACTAATATATCACCTGTGGATCAGCTGTCTTGATGGACAATGATGTACAGAAGGCCCTGGGCTCCCATCGGTCACTCTACAGGTACAATACTCCTCGCCCTATTCCGTTCTCTCCTTGTTGTTCTCCTCCGATCTATCCAGCCCTTTCCCTTCCACTCACCCCGTTCCCCCTTTCCCCTTCCCCTTCCCCGATCACTGTCTGACAGGAGGCGGTGGTGTTTTCAATACATACAAAGGCCAAGGGCGATGGCTGTTTGATCCACTAACTGAAGTGTGGTGTTTTTCAATACATACGAAGGCCAAGGGCGATGGCTGTTTGATCCACTAACTGAAGGTGTGGTGTTTTCAATACATACGAAGGCCAAGGGCGATGGCTGTTTGATCCACTAACTGAAGGTGTGGTGTTTTCAATACATACGAAGGCCACAGGCGATGGCTGTTTGATCCACTAACTGAAGGTGTGGTGTTTTCAATACATACGAAGGCCACAGGCGATGGCTGTTTGATTCACTAACAGAAGGTGTGGTGTTTTCAATACATACGAAGGCCACAGGCGATGGCTGTTTGATTCACTAACAGAAGGTGTGGTGTTTTCAAAACATACGAAGGCCACAGGCGATGGCTGTTTGATTCACTAACTGAAGGTGTGGTGTTTTCAATACATACGAAGGCCACAGGCGATGGCTGTTTAATTCAGTGAATCTTGACCTCCTCGTATGCCGCGTTGAAAACGCGATTAATGCGACTCTCTAGTACATCAGCGGTTGGCCCCCGAGGTACCCGGTTTGTTAATGACTTACCCTGTCAAACGTGCTACAGATCAGACAAACACTGTGGGTTGTATAGCTAACAATAAAGCGCCCTGTAAACGCGCGCGCGCGCGCGCGCGCGCGCGCGCACACACACACACACACACACACACACACACACACACACACACACACACACACACAACACACACACACACACACACACACACACACACACACACACACACACACACACACAATGAATGATAATCAGTAAAAAAAAAAAAAATAATAAATAAATAACTCTTGTAAACGTTACGATAAAATCAGGAATACGTTTAGAAACGTATCATAAACAAAATGGATATATACGACGCTACCTCATTGAAAATAAGTACTTTGATGAATAATGATGACCTTCGGGTGAAATTGCGAAATATGTATATAACTGCTTTACATAATGACTTTTTATGTAAAAAGAAGAAATTTTGATTTCTTTGGACGATGAATTGTTTAATCATCGCCATCTTGTGTCCATAATCCTTTAATGGTGTTTAGTGACGATAAAAAAAAAAGTTCAAAGTTTCACACACACACACACACACACACACACACACACGCGCGCGCGCGCGCGCGCGCGCACGCACGCACGCACACACACACACACACACACACACACACACACACACACACACACACACACAGAGAGAGAGAGAGAGAGAGAGAGAGAGAGAGAGAGAGAGAGAGAGAGAGAGAGAGAGAGTCTTCGGTTTTTCTAAATCACGATTATCAAGTGCGATTTGTGGCAATGTAATGTTTATTCCACAACACAACCTTCTCAGACGAGATGCTACAGGGAAACAGATATGGTTGCTTATTCACCAGTTTGTGAATGATAATCGGTTAAATTTGTTCCACAAATTACAGAAAAAAAACCCTATGCGTATGATTACAAATATCAGGTGTCCCTGTGGCTCAGTGGTTAGTGCGCGCGAGTCATTAAGTGGAAATGAGCATGTCCAGAAGGGCATGGGTTCGAATCCCAGTCATGGATCATCCCAAGATGGGAAAAAAATGGGCAGCAGAGGGACATCCGGAGTCATGAACCGGGTGTGGCCCAACCCCCCTAGAGTGTCAGGAGATAAGGGCCCGAAACACTTGCTTGAAGGGGGCTTCTCTTCTGAGGACTCTTTGCTGCCACGCTCTCCACGAGTTTCTTTTACTACTGAGATAAGAAAAAACAAACAGAAAAGTTCTAGTCGTTTCTTATTAAAAAAAAAAACAAACAAACAACAAACAAAAAAAAAGAAAAACAGAAGAAAGAATCGAAAATTCCGATGATTTTTTAACTTATGCTCGAAGACGTATTAATTATTTTATTGAAATAATCTTGCTTAGAGATTTTAACATCGATTTACTAGAATCATACAATGAACATGAAAAAAAAAAAAAAAAAAAGAAAAGTGCCATTTAACTCAAATAACACATTCGCTTCAAGTATAACATTACAGTCAGAAACGTTAATTGATCACACGTGTGTATAACTGATTCCAAGAACGTAGTAGAATCTGATGTTTGTATCTATGCTCTTAGTGATCACGTTCCTGTGTGTGTTTAAATTGCTCAAAGAAAGGAGTTAAAATCCCAAGATGTGCTCCCAAATTTATATCTTTTCTCAGCTGCAGAAACGTTCACACTGAAGAATTTATCGCTGATGAATGTATAGTAGATTTTGTTTTTGTTTTGTTTATCAATACAATTATCCTGATAATGCACTTGCAAGATATTTGTTCCTATTTTTAGTAAGCAAGCATGTCTTGCTTCGAACTAAACATGTTAAGTTATCTGAAACCACCATGACTAGCGAAGGAGATAAAAGCTGTATTAGAAATTCGCGGATACTTATTGCAAACAACAGGTCAAGACACATAATGTAGGCAACGACGAAATCAGTCAGTGAAATGAAAAGATCTCCATGGAAGATATATTTCAGTGATTTAATTTCATCTAAACAAGATTCAGAATCTACTGGAAGGATACATTGGGTCCTATATTCTTTTTTTTCAATCAATATGAATGCCCCCCCCCCTCCCCTCCCCCCCCCCCCCCCCCCCCTCATTTGAAATCCTCTCTCGTGAACCTTTTGTGGATGTTAACCCCAACTACTATGAATAATGAAAACTCTTAATAAGTGAGATACATTTTCCTACCGAATGATATACATACACTTGTCTCCTGGACGGAAGAAAATCATATGGCAATTTACCCCCGTTAATCTAAATTCACGCTGGTTACAACTGGACAGAAACGACAGAACAGTAAGTATAATTTACCGGAGTTAAAAGTACATGTCAAAACATAAGAAGAAGTGAGTTGATACAAATTGCTAGGTCTTACTATAGTAGTAAGTTATCCTCCTCCGAGGTGTCTTTGTACTTTGCAGAGGGCTTTCCAAGGAAACATCCCAGTTGAAGTTATTTTTCATGCATACATCCAGCCAGATATTGATTATACATCAACGTGTTGGGATCGGGCCAGTCCGAACTGATTAAAACCTCTTGGCAGTTTATACAGACGCCCTTTACAGAACGCATACATTTTTTATTTATTTCTTTCATGTAAAAAGCATTAGCTTTAAAGATCTGTCTCTCTCTCTCTCTCTCTCTCTCTCTCTCTCTCTCTCTCTCTCTCTCTCTCTCTCTCTCTCTCTCTCATTTACAGAGAGCGCTCGGCTGGGGATCAATTACCTCCTTTTTTGCATACAGAAGAGTGATTTGTGCATGTTTTATTTGTTCGGTAACAGATGGCGAAAATTTTGTGATCGGACCTCTTGTTGAATATCTCTGTCTGCCTGTCTGTCTATCTGTCTGTCTGTCTGTCTGTCTGTCTGTCTGTCTGTCTGTCTGTCTGTCTCTCTCTCTCTCTCTCTCTCTCTCTCTCTCTCTCTCTCTCTCTCTCTCTCTCTCTCCTTTCATTTGTGTTTAACTCTCAAAAAGTAGAATTTGTATGGTTCCTAGAGTCTATGCGTAATGCATTCTAACTGCATGATATCTACATTCAACAGAAATATTAGTCTGATGACCGTTGGACATTACCCCCACATCCCTCTCCCTCTGTCTCTGTGTCTCTCTCAGTCTCTCTGTCACTGTCTGTCTGTCTCTCTGTCTGTCTCTGTCTCTCTGTCTCTGTCTCTGTCTCTCTGTCTGTCTGTCTGTCTGTCTGTCTGTCTGTCTCTCTCTCTCTCTCTCTCTCTCTCTCTCTCTCTCTCTCTCTCTCTCTCTCTCTCTGTGCGCGCGCACGTGTGTGTGTGTGTGTGTGTGTGTGTGTGTGTGTGTGTGTGTGTGTGTGTGTGTGTGTGTGTGTGCGTGCGTGCGTGCGTGCTTGTGTCCGTTTGTCTGTCTCTCTGTTTGCCATCCTGTCTGTCTTTCGGTCTGTCTGTCTGTCTGTCTGTCTGTTTGTCACTGAATCATTTCCACGCAGCCTGCCTCAGAAGATTGTTAAACATAACATGGCAGGACAAAATCCCACACGCAGAAGTGCTCAACCAAGCAAACCTGCCAAGCATCCACACCATCTGATGTTGTCTCAGCTTCGATAGGCAAGTCACGTAGAATCCACACCATCCTGATGTTGTCTCAGCTGCGATAGGCAAGTCATGTAGCATCCACACCATCCTGATGTTGTCTCAGCTGCGATAGGCAAGTCATGTAGCATCCACACCATCCTAATGTTGTCTCAGCTTCGATAGGCAGGTCACGTAGTAGCATCCACACCATCCTGATGTTTGTCTCAGCTGCGATAGGCAAATCACGTAGCATCCACACCATCCTGATGTTGTCTCAGCTGCGATAGGCAAGTCATGTAGCTTGCGTGCCAGATTTCCAGCTACCGAAGAGACGCTTCTACGGTGAGCTGCAACAAGGAAAGTGTTCCCACGGAGGTAAGAAGCAACGCTGCAAAGACGCTCTCAAAACGTCCTTGGAAGCGTTGAAGATCAACCCTGACACATGGAAATCAACTGCTTTAGATCGGCAAAGGAAACAAAAACTGCAGCGTCACCGGGAACACGACGAAAAAAGCGGACGAGCACACAAAACAATGTGTGAAATAACGCACTTTTATGCACGACACAAAACAAGACAAGAAATGTTCGGCAATAAGCCTTCCTCAGCGACAAAAATAAAAACAGTACAGTACAGACATTAACATGCGCAATGCTCCCCTTGTGAAGCCAAAGTGGCGAAACTGCTTCACGTTGTACAGTGGTGAAATGTCATCTCCAGGGATGCTGTATAGCAGTGAAATGTCATCTCCAGGGATGCTGTATAACAG
>JADBJO010015789.1:12500-22500 GCA_016801955.1 Conus betulinus | reverse complement strand
AGGAAACATTGGAATGGAGTCAGTCAGAGGACAGCCAACAGGAAACATTGGAATGGAGTCAGTCAGAGGACAGCCAACAGGAAACACTTGGAATGGAGTCAGAGGACAGCCAACAGGAAACATCGGAATGGGGTCATTCAGAGGACAGCCAACAGGAAACATTGGAATGGGGTCAGTCAGAAGACAGCCAACGGTAAACATTGGAATGGGGTCAGAGGACAGCCAATAGGAAACATTGGAATGGAGTCAGTCAGAGGACAGCCAACGGGAAACATTGGAATGGAGTCAGAGGACAGCCAACGGGAAACATTGGAATGGAGTCAGAGGACAGCCAACGGGAAACATTGGAATGGGGTCAGTCAGAGGACAGCCAACAGGAAACATTGGAATGGGGTCAGCCAGAAGACAGCCAACGGGAAACACTTGGAATGGAGTCAGAGGACAGCCAACAGGAAACATTGGAATGGAGTCAGTCAGAGGACAGCCAACAGGAAACATTGGAATGGAGTCAGAGGACAGCCAACAGGAAACATTGGAATGGAGTCAGAGGACAGCCAACAGGAAACACTTGGAATGGGGTCAGTGGACAGCCAACAGGAAACATTGGAATGGGTCAGTCAGAGGACAGCCAACAGGAAACATTGGAATGGGGTCAGTCAGAGGACAGCCAACAGGAAACATTGGAATGGGGTCAGTCAGAGGACAGCCAACAGGAAACATTGGAATGGGGTCAGTCAGAGGACAGCCAACGGGAAACACTTGGAATGGGGTCAGAGGACAGCCAACAGGAAACATTGGAATGGGGTCAGTCAGAGGACAGCCACAGGAAAATTGGAATGGGGTCAGTCAGAGGACAGCCAACGGGAAACATTGGAATGGGGTCATAGGACAGCCAACAGGAACATTGGAATGGGGTCAGTCAGAGGACAGCCAACGGGAAACATTGGAATGGGGTCAGAGGACAGCCAACAGGAAACATTGGAATGGGGTCAGTCAGAGGACAGCCAACAGGAAACATTGGAATGGGGTCAGTCAGAGGACAGCCAACGGGAAACATTGGAATGACTTCTGATTTCGATACTTTATTGTGCATCTAGCATTATTGTGACGGACCATTTTTTGTCTGGTCCTAAATTGTGGGGACCGTTCTAAGGTAGCGAAAGTTTGCCTGTTCACCTGTTGACTTTGTTTACCTGACACCCGCGTTTTGCTGTCAGTCAGGTGAGCGAGATTTCCTTTCAGTCTCTGTAGATTTGTCGGCCTGAACACATCCCCACGGTGCCAAAGAAATCCCCGCAGTGTAGTTTTTGTGGAAATCAGGTATGTTTGAGTAGTTAAATGGAAGTTAAGGTGAGTACTACTGGAATTGGTTTTACCTACATGTGGATTCCCCGTTCTCAGTGAAGGCCTAAAATATTTAATTGTTCCCTTGATTGAACTTTTGATTGACAAGACTTGACAAGACATAGGGTGAGTGTAGGAAGTTTGTGGTTAGCGAATGTGTGAGTCTAGATGTGGATGAGAAGAATGGAGTGAGTGGATGGAAGAGATACTTTAGATATTTATATGTGATCAGAGAAAAGTGATGAAATGAAATCAATGTATTATTGAAAAAAGAAAACGTTGTTTATCTATTCCCCTAAGTCTTATAATGATGCGAGTATTCGTGAGCTCTGGAAGTGAGAAATTGAAATTTATTGAGTATAGACTACTGGGAAATGCATTCTGATCCCTGTTGTGGACGCGTCCAGTGATGATAATAATAAAATGGCAAGATAAAACATTCTTTTCTTCATAAAAGGGGGCAAATGAAAATTGTCCGTTTATCTCTAATAATTGTATTCTTGGTACTTTTAAAAAGGAATACAGGAAGAAATCTTTTCCTAATGTAATCATGCATGGTGCTAATCGAGAATTTGTTTCTATTGTAATGCACCCCATTGTATTGAAACTCAGCAGACTATATTTCCCTCCAAATCCGGTGAAATGCATTGCGTGTGAAGCCACTGCTAGTGACAAAACAAGGACGATAATACATAGGTAGTAAACTAGGTAATCAATGTAGTTAATCAGTTCCCCAGGTGTCGGTGAGCCCCCAAGTCGGCCTGGAACTGATTACCACCGGGTGTGGGGGTGCAGCCCGTGCCCCAACCGCTGTCTCCGTCAAGACGACGTGGAGAGGCTGACCGCCAGGTCGGTAGTCCGACGTGAAGTCAGATCTCGTGACTGTGACTGTTCTCTCACTGTGTGGCTGTTCTCTCTCACTGTGTGGCTGTTCTCTCACTGTGTGGCTGTCTGTGGCTGTTTTTTTTTTTTTGACTGCATATTTATTTATTCATCAAACTATCTATGCATTGATTTGTTTGTTTATTTGTGTATTTATTGATTGATTTATGTTCGTGTTCTAGTGAAACGATATACATATATTGTGTAGCCGATCTCAGATCAGTTTGCTGTCTTCCTGGCACTGTGTGGCCTTGACCTTGTTGCCCAGACGTTGCCGCACACGCTGAATCTGGACGTGTCTGCGTTGTTCCAAGGCCACGTTCATGACGTGGAGGACAGGCATCAACGCCAAGGTGACGGGCAGCGCAAAGGCGGTCACAGCTGAGCGCACTTCGTCAGGCGTGGACCGCTGTGCGGGCAGCAGGAGCAGCAGCAGCAGCAGCACAGCCACCAGAAACCAGCTGCAGGCGTAAGCGCCAGAGATGTTGATGGTGCGGCGGGCAGAGTTCAGCTGGCGCGATCTCTGGGAGTCGGCCAGGAAGACCACGGGGTCGAGGTGAACGGCGATGTAGATGTAGACCTGGCCCGTCGTCGTCAGCACCATCAGCGACGTGTTCAGCACACCCACGACTTGTGAGGTCTGGTGATGCGTGTGTGGGGTCGCCAGTCAGGGGAAGAGGAACGCACAGAGCTGTCTGATGCTGTGGGGCGGAGGCAAAGGCATGTGGCGCGATGGAGAGAATCAAACCCACGACCCAACATAACGCGCTGGAGGCCATCACTCGTCCTTTGCCCCACAGTTGTAGGTCACGGCTGGCCAGGTGAAGGCAGTGGTCAGCTGTCAGACACGCAATGATGAAGGTGGACACCTGTGTGGACAGCAGGTAGAGAACGCCGCACAGGGAACACCAGGGGCTGTACCTCCACCATCTGTCTTCCCACAGGTAGTGACCTCGCAGCAGCTGGTCCGCAAGACACACACCTGACAGGTAGATGCCCATCACCAGACTGGACACTAAGAGCTGACCCTCAAACGCGGTGCTTCTTGCTCTGGTCACTTGGGATTGGTACAGGTGGAAAAGGAGAGTTGAAAAGCTGCAGGTTAGGGCTACAGTGGCCAAGGCAGCGGTCACAGCTCGCAGTGAGGTCGAACCCAGCAGACTGTGACAGGAGGAGAAGAGAGGAGGAGGGGAGTGGCAGTGCTTGAGGTGGAATCCTGCAGGCAGGTTCTGAGGACAGCACAGAGTGGGGAGGTCGGTGTACACAGAGCGCAGTTTGGGGAGGGAGGTGAGCCAGTGACGGGGGAGGTGGTGCAGGTCACAGCCCGTCACGTCCAGTAGCTGTGGTGAGGGCAGTCGGCCAGTCACCTGCCGCACACCGCTCTGTGACAGGTTGAGGACGGTCAGTGAGGGGAACACCTTCACAAGTCGGCAGACAGGTGAGGCACGTGCACCTCCAACAGGTGCAGGACGTGCAGGTCAGGGAAGGGGTGCGCCTCTGATGACCTGTTGCCCACCAACACTCCAGTCAGCGGGTTCCCTGTCAGCAGCAACACCTGCAGATTCTCTGTCTGTCTCAGCTGCTTTACAGTCACTGCGTGGAGCCGGTTATGACTCAGATCCAGAATGACTAAGTTGGGCAACCGAGGGAGGCAGAGCCTGATGACGTCACACCGCTGAAGAGCCAGGAACACCAGCATCGTGTTGTTCCACAAACGCTCAGGCCTCTCTACCCGCTGTCGCTGGCATCCAGGTAGCGCACGTCAGAGTGGTTCTCCATAAGACTGACCAGCCGTCTGCACTGAAAGGACAGGATCTGGCACGTGCAGCCCGCGGGGACACAGGTGATGGCAGAAGGCCTCATCGTCCTGCCACTGGCAGTGCCTGACCTCGTCACACACAGGTGCTCAGGGTGCAGACACATGCAGGAATTCCGGCAGCGGTAGAAACCTGGACACGTGAACTGTTCACAGTCCACCTCGTCCTCCCTGCCCGGGCAGTCGTCCACAGCATTGCAGAGCACAAAGACAGGCAGACAGTAACCATCCCCTGGGACACTGGAAGTGGGTCTGTGGACACACGGAGACCTTTCTCGTGTGGTGGTCATCCACGGACGTGTTCATGGGAACGAAGAACGGCACACCAAGAAGTAGCTTTGAGTAACGCACCTCGGCAGGGGGCGGGGAGGTTTGAACTGTCCCCGGCGAAAGGATTCCATCTGTCTGTAGAGCAATCTTTCTGTGCTTGAAAGGCAGCCCACTTCATCAGCCAGATTGAAGCAGTCTTCTTCAAAGTTGCACCAGCCGTGTGTGAGAAACACTATATTTATGTCAGACATAAAGCGTATATCGTTTTAAAACATTTGTTCATGGTTGTTAGTCGCGGAATACATGAGCGGCAGAGAAGCTGGTAATCTCTCTCTCTCTCTCTCTCTCTCTCTCTCTCTCTCTCTCTCTCTCTCTCTCTCTCTCCTTCGGTCCATCTCTCTCTCTCTCTCTCTCTCTCTCTCTCTGCGCAGGGTTTTTTTTTTTTTCTTTTTTCTTTTTTTTTTTTTTTTTTTTTTCCCTCCACCACCCCCCCGCCTTTACTTTTTTTTTTTTTTTTTTTTTTTTATTTTTTTCCTTCTATGTTTTTTTTTTTTTTTCGTTTTTTTTTGTTTTGTTTTGTTTATTCCTCTTTTTTTCACTTTTCTTCCTTTATTTTCTATTCTCTATTTTATTTATTTATTTTTTTTGTGTGTGTGTTGTAAAGGCGGTCCTTTTTTTTTGTGTTTTAACTTTTTCTCACTCTTCTTTTTCAATTCAAAATTACATTTTTTCCACACTCGCCATGCAGTTCTGTATGCTGAGTCGCAGTGCTAATGATGGACATTCACTTGTTTGCTTTATTGTTTGTGCGTTTGATACAATAATGTCTGGGGGTTTTTTGGTGACCTGATGTATGGTGCGCTGACACAATCATTCTGCGATAACATTTAAGCGATAATGTAAGACATGAATAAATATTACAGTCCTAAAACAATGTAAGGCGTCTGAGTATTTTAAGTGTGTGTGCATGTGTGTGTGTGTGTGTGTGTGTGTGTGTGTGTGTGTGTGTGTGTGTGTGTGTGTGTGTGTGTGTGTGTGTGTGTGTGTGCGTGTGTGTGTGTGTGTGTGTGTGTGCGTGTTTGCGTGTGTGTGTGTGTGTGTGTGTGTGTGTGTGTGTGTGTGTGTGTGTGTGTGTGTGTGTGTGTGTGTGTGTGTGCGCGTGCGCGCGAGTGTGTGTGTGTGTGTGTGTGTGTGGTGTGTGTGTGTGTGTGTGTGTGTGTGTTGTGTGTGTGTGTGTGTGTGTGTGTGTGTGTGTGTGTGTGTGTGTGTGTGTGTGTGTTCAAGTTTGGATTTTCCTTACTACCCTCCCGAACATGGAGCACCTCTCCCTGAGCTGTCCTTGACGAAAGATCGAAAATGACTCAAGGACAACGCGAGAAGTGAACGGAGATGGAGAGCAAAAAAAAAAAACAAACAAACAAACAAGCAAACTAACAAACAAAAAAGAGGAAGAAAAGAAAAAAAAAAAAAGAAAAAAAGAGAAATAAGAGCATTGCATATTATTTGACCTGTCGGCAGTATCCCCGGAAAGCTATCCTTGCAACGAAATGGGGTAAACAAGGAAGGCAGGAGGAATGCCAAGAGGCGCAATGACGAAGAGTGGGAGAAAAAAGAAAAAAACATTCTTTCTGTCCATTCTTTTTTTTTTTTTTTTTTTTTTTTTTTTTTTTTTTTTTTTTTTGTTTTTTTTTTTTTTTTTTGTTTGTTTGTTAACATGGCGAGCTTTAATTTATAGCGAAATGTCATTAAACACATGCGAAAGAAAGATTACTATATCTGTGTTCGCGCGCGCGCGCGCGCGCGTGTGTGTGTGTGTGTGTGTGTGTGTGTGTGTGTGTGTGTGTGTGTGTGTGTGTGTGTGTGTGTGTGTGTGTGTGTGTGTGTGTGTGTGTGTGTGTGTGTGTGTGAGAGAGAGAGTGCCCGCGCGTGAGCGCGCTCGTGTGTGTGTGTGTGTGTGTGTGTGTGTGTGTGTGTGTGTGTGTGTGTGTGTGTGTGTGTGTGTGTGTGTGTGTGTGTGTGTGTGTGTCCCTGTGTGCGTGAGTGTGTGCGCGTGCGTGCGCGCGTGTGTATGTGTGTGCATTTGCGCGCGCGCGCTTGTGTGTGTTTAGAAGATTTTTCTAAGTCTTGCTTCTTGTTCAAATATGATTTCCAAGGGGGTGATTGATTTCGTTTTTTTTTTCAGTTTACTGATACACATTGTCCCCACTAACAATACCCAGTTTATAAGGTCACACTCTCTTCCTTTGCGGTCTGAACATCATAACAGCCAATAAGAACTATATCCCTAGATAACGTGACAGATTTGTGTATAAAATCACTGACTCTCAATTCCACATACTTCCAAAATGTTTTTACGAGGGGGCAGTCATAGAAGAAAATGTTCCAACACATTAAGGGTGTCCGGACAGGTCTGTGGCTGTTATGTCACTGTGTGGCTGTTTGTGGCTGTTCTCCCGCTGTGTGGCTGTTCTCTCACTGTGTGGCTGCCTGTGTGACTGTTCTCCCATTGTGTGGCTGTCTGTGGCTGTTCTTTCACTCTGTGGCTGTCTGTGGCTGTCTTGTCACTGTGTAAGACCAACAATCTTGGTAAACGGAAAAAAAAAAAAAAAAGGGGGGGCGTGCAACAAAGGGAGACTAGTCTTCCCAAGTTTCACAGATCTTTACTTCAAAGGCAGTAGTTACCTCCCGTGACATCTTCTGCGTGGGTCGAAAAACCACGTGCCAAGACTTACGTAGTTTGTAACTGATGCAGCTGCTTTATAACGAAGCAAGTTCTTTTTTTTTTCTCATTTTTTCATTCATTTATTTAACAATCTGCCTATTTATTTATTCATTTGAGTATTTGTCAATTTGTTTGTTTATGTATTTATTCATCTATTCATTTATTCATCTATGTATCTGTTGTATATTAGGAGTCGCTTTGGTAGAATTAAAAAAAAAAAACAAAAAAAACCATGATGCTGCTGAATTTTTCCTGCTTCTTCTAAAGTAATTTTACCCTCCAAAGACGTTCTCTGATTCTCACTGAACATTGGCAAGTCTTCTACTAAATTAAGTATTTCACAAGGCTCTGCATCTTTTCTAGAATACAATTTTCTGTATACGTTATGACTTCCTGGGCAATTTTATCACTATCATTTAAAGTTTTGAAAGTAGTACCGTTAACTCGCGCAAGTTTGATTATATTCTTATTAACGTAGCTACGTTTTTCAAGTCCACAAAAGTATTTTGTTATTTTTCCCCTTTCGCGACCCATCTCGCCCTTGAAGGCAACAATACACGCTCCATTTTCTTTTTCCGAGGACTGATTAGATATTGTTCGCATTTTTCAACTTCAAGCCTTTCTTGTTCCGATAACGCGTCTTTCCTTTCGGGTAAAGAAATATTACTTTCTAGATCTTTCTGTTTTCCTGCGTCCTTACCTTTCTTCATCGTTGCATACGATATGGTTTTGCCCCTAATTTTCACAAGCAATGAATCAAAAAAAAAAAAAAAAAAAAAAAAAAAAAAAAAGATCAGATATAACAAAGTGGATTTCTGATTTAGGAATTTGGGCCAACCCGCAACGACAATAAGGAAGTGTTGCATATTCCTCGGTAACCATTTGGATAACCTTGGTTACCTCTTTTAGGTAATTATTGTCTTTCAATAGCGAACTGTGTCCAATTTCCATAATAAATTTCTTTTCATCTCTCTGCTTTGTCTTACGCGTCACTGTAATCTAGGAGAGGTCAGATCGATATCCTGGTAAGATATCAACATCTGTAACATAGTTGCAAAGCCAGTCTGAAACAAGAAAGAAATCTAAACGACTTTGTTGTTATGGATTAGTTCTTCTCCAAGTGTATCATCGTAATTCCGGATTTTAATTCACGCTAGATTGTAGACCATGTTTTCTATTTGCTCTTGCGCTCTAGGATTATTATATGTTTATAGTTATTGAAATATAAACAGTAGCTGCGAACTAAATTCCAATCGCCTCCAATGATGACATTTTCAGGTTTACTGATATGATCTTCCAATTTTTCGAAAACATTTGTGACGAGACAGAGGATATTTCGACAAATTAATGTGCATTATATATATATATATATATATATATATATATATATATATATATATATATATATATATATATATTATATATATATATATATATATATATATACAAGAATAAAAAACAACAGTCGGTTCATGTCTCAGACTTGTATTTTTAACAAATTTTCGCTGTCAACAGCTTCATCAGGCCAAGGTACAATGATAAAAGCATCACATCAAGTAAAATGGCATACCGTTGATGGTGAACTCCTATTCAGGTAAACCAGGTAAAATCAGGTAAAAAAGAGGTCAACAACTGCCGCATGCACAACATTATTCACATCAATACGCCCTCCAACACACTCATACACAGATACACAGACCAATAAACACTCGCAAGCACACACACACACACACACACACACACACACACACACACACACACACACACACGCACACACATATACACACAAGCGCACGCGCACAAGCACACACACTCGTATATATATATATATATATATATATATATATATATATATATATATATATATATATATATATATATATATATAATGCACATTAATTGTACGCCCGGCTTGTTCGGCTTCAATTGCCTTTTTGAGGAGGTACTGACTGTAAAAGTAAAAAACGCTTGCACTCTTCACCCTCAGTCACTGAGCACGTATCACAAAATGTATGCAGTTGGATAAAAGCACATTAACCCTTTCCCTGCTACATTATACGAACTTTTCTGTATTGCTGTGTGTCGGGGCCAAATTTTGCTGTTCGCAGTAGGTTCACTCATCTGTTCACTATTCATTCATCTCTTTTGAGATATCTCTTAGATTTTTGCGCACATTTTTAGTATACCCTGTGCTGTGATGTGGTATCATAATAATTTGATTTTGCTTGTCATAAGTATGATAACAATAAATATAATCAACTATTTTTGCAATAAATTGACGGTTTTCCCTGCATGCACGGTTTTCCACACACACACACACACACACACACACACACACACACACACACACACACACACACACACACACACACATTGCAACACATCAAACCAAAGAGAAAAGTGAAAAACTGATGTTCTTATTGACTGAACATTATACAAACTTGTGACATCCATATTACTGCCAGCAAACGTTTTTTGTTTTTTTTTTCTGTGTGTATAACACGTACATGATTGGAGGTACCACAACCCAGATGTAAAGAGACAGAATTTTGCTTTTTTGTGGTAGGTTCTCTAAGCTATTATATTAAACCGACGCTTTCGCAGTACTCAGACCACTGGTCAAGGGAGATAACTGTTATTTAAACACCCAGTAGAGTCAGGACAGGTTCTAGGCTTATTTCCCTTGCCGATTTTCGAAATTTCGTTGACCAAAAACACCCCGAAGTAGACACGGTTACGGGCGTACAAGATTGTGAAAACGACCCTGTAATAGACACAGGGCAAGCTTCGGCCATGAGGTCTTCTGTTTTTACTCTGAAGAGAATCCAGGGTTATATGTTGGAGGTTCTTTTCATCTGGTGCCCTCAAAAGTGTATTGAATGACGGTGATGGTGCTGACGTTCCTGTTGACAGCTGTCCACAAAGCCTACCAACCATAACAAAAACAACCAATCAACTTGAAACCA
>JADBJO010015789.1:5000-7500 GCA_016801955.1 Conus betulinus | reverse complement strand
TGAGCATCAGAAAACCTCGACGAATGTAAGTAACTGTAGATAAGTCAACCATCCCATTAACACTAGAACATATGGAACAGCCAAACGCAGCCATTTGCAAATAGCAGTTCAACCACAGCACAGACAACCACAACCCAGACACATGCATACTGTTCAAAAAAAACGCCCATATTACACAGTACACAAAAGACTCTGATGAAAATAACCCTCAATCTCAGCTAGATTTATTCACATCACTCAATGCACTGATTGCTCCGATTGTGATCAAGACTATATTGGTGAGACAGAAAGACCTTTTCACAAACGGTTCAAAGAACATCAGACCAGGCCTGACTCAGCATTCAAAGAACTCTGCTTGAGAGAGAAACATGATATCTCTCTGGATAACACCACACTGCTGGGAACTGAACCCAACTTTCTCAAAAGGAAGGTGAAGGAGGCCATTCAGATTAAAAAAAAACAAAAAAAAACAAGAAGACCCAGCCTCAACACGGATGGGGGACTTGAGTTATCTCCCATCTATGACAGCATCTTAAGACCTGTGGTGAACTCAAACTTACCTCTAGTGAACTCGGACTCACAACCTGCAGCTATGGGAACTCTGCTGCAGTGAACTCGAACACACTCCCAGCAGCTCCCTTTGTTGCTTCAGCTGACTGATGAAGGCTGGTTGTGGCCCAGCCGAAATATTTCAGTAAGTGTGAACTTATTAGACTCTGAGTACAGATAATCTATTCTACTTATGAATCCAGAGTCTGGGAATTTTTATGGCAGCACTCGATGCCCCTTTCCTCCCATCCTTCCCCTCAGCCATGCAAATCGCACAGGTCGAATGCACACACAATGACATTCATATTGTCCGAACGTGTTGGAGCAGTCGGCCTGCCTCCACGGACATTATTCTGGACACTGTGGCAGCAGAGCACCGTGAGCAAGTGCCTTGATCATAACACAGCAGTCAGGGTCCGTCTGCTCTTCATGTTGTCGAGTCGACGACAACCACTTCAGTCATCTGGGGGTTGAAGGGGGGTGAGATGATTTGTGCACATGCAGGTGACTGATCAACCCGATGCGTGCACGGAATGTGCGGTGACAGCTTGGACAGGCAATGTGGATGATCTGCTCTTGATTGCTGGCGCGGCTTTTCCTTGCCTGTCTCTTTTGTTGCGCTGCAGCTGTCCCCTCCTTTCTTTCCCTTAATTGGCACCTTCGTGGATAGAGTAGTGCCATCTAGCGTGATCCATAGCAGTTTGTTCCCATGTGTCGGGGTCAATGTTAAACGCTTTCAAGGAGTTTTGAGAGCGTCTTCAAAGCGTTCGTTTTGGCCTCCATGGGACGCTTTCCTTGTTGTAGCTCACCGCAGAAGAGTTGGAAGTCTAGTATGTGAGCTACATGACCTGCTCGCTGGAGGTGGGACAGCATCAGGATGGTGTGGATGCTCAGCAGGCCTGCTGGGTCAAGCTCCTCTGTGTCTGGGACTTTGTCCTGCCATTGTATGTTTAACAATCTTAACAACGAGGCAGCAGCTGAAGAAGAAAGAGGCTGTCACCAGCGGAGCATTCTAAATCAACAATGACACCCAGTGGACATCACATACACCTATTGAACAATAACATACACACAGTCAACAATCACAGACACCTAGTCAACAATCACACACACCTGGTCAAAACTCAAACACATCCGGTTAAAATTTACATACACCCAGTCAACAATCACATGCACCTAGTCAACAATCGCATACACCCAGTCAACAGTCACATACACCCAGTCAAAAATCACATACACCCAGTCAAAAATCACATACACCCATCAAAAATCACATACACCCCGTCAAAAAATCGCATACACCCAGTGGGAAATCACATACACCAGTCAACAATCACACACACGAAGTCAACAGTCACATACACCCAGTCAGAATTCGCATACACCCAGACAAAAATCAAACACATCTGGTCAAAATTCACTTACACACCCAGTCACCAATCACACACACCCAATGAACAATCACATACACACAGTCAAAAATCACATACACCCAGTCAAAATTCACACACACACCCAGTCAACAGTCATAAGCACCCAGTAAACATTGGCATACACCCAGTCAACAATCACATACACCCAGTCAAAACAATCACACCCAGTCAAAACAATTGCATACACCCAGTCACAAATCAAACACATCCGGTCAAAATTCGCATACACCCAGTCAACAATCACATACACCCAGTCAAAACAATCACACCCAGTCAAAACAATCGCATACACCCAGTCAACAATTAAACACACCCAGTCAACAATAATTTACACCCAACGAACTGGCACCAGAAGTACCCCCCTCCCCCCCCAATTCCCATCCTCCACCCCCCCCCCCTTTTTTTTCTTACCCCCCTTGGAATCGTCAGATGGCCGCTGAAGACCGTGCAGCGATGTGAAAAGGTGTGTGTGTGTGTGTGTGTGTGTGTGTGTGTGTGTGTGTGTGTGTGTGTGTGTG
>JADBJO010015788.1:40000-42607 GCA_016801955.1 Conus betulinus | reverse complement strand
AGCTGCAGGATTTGTCAACATCTTCCGCATTTATGCTCGTACTCTGAGTAGTTCAGAAGACACCATGAAGGACCATTTCTACAATGAGCTTGACACCCAGGTTGGCAGGGTACCGAAATAGTCTTGCATCGGTCACCACGGGGTCGGAAAGTTGAACGACAATGGACAGAGGCTGCTGGAGCTGTGCTCATACCACAGCCTTTGAGTCACCAGCACCTTCTTCCAGTCCAAGCCCCAACACACAGTGTCTGGAAACACCCAAGGTCTCATCGCTGGCACCAACTGGACCTCGTGGTCACGAGACGCTCAGCTGTGAACACTGTCCTGGCAACGAGAAGCTACCACAGCGGCGACTGCGACACTGATCACGCCCTCATGTGCAGCAAAGTGAGGATACAGCCACGCAAGTTGCACCGCTCCAAAGCAAAAGGGTCGTCCCCGCATCAACGTTGCAAGAACAGGAGACCCTGATCGCAGACAGGAATATGCAGCTGCCGTCGAAGAGACACTCCAAGACTTGCCAGAACAGGATGCCACAGCAAGGTGGAAACACCATCAGAGATGCCGTTTTGTTGTTGTTGTTGTTCGTGCGATGGAGGTGGTGGCGGTGGTGGTGGCGGCGGTGGCGGTAGTATTTCATCATAATTAGGAAATAATGTTCTGTTTACACGAGCTGAGTTTGGTTTTTGATTGTTCACCAGTTTTAATATCTAGAAAACTTTGTTGTCAGGTGGCTGGACATCTACCACTTGGTGTCTAAAGACCCTGGTGTCATGGTCTGTCCGTCTGCCTGGCTGATTTCTCCACCTTCTCCACACCTCTCAGTGCGTGGAGGTCTGCCCTCTAAACGCTTTTGTGTGAAAACTGTGTCAAGACAGAGAACCAGAAAGCGCTTAGCATTTTGTTGCTATTGTTGTTGCTGCTGTTGTCGTTGTAGTTCTGTGCTTCTTCTTTTACAATCTGAAAATAGTAGAAGCAAAGCAAAGAGGGGAAAAGTCCATTACAACATGACGTTACCTTTCTTTCTTTTGGTTTTCATTCCCCTTTCTTTCTTTGATCTTCTTTTTTCATTGGCTTACACAAGAAATGTTTTAGACATAGACTATGTGTGACTTGGTGTGTGTTCGTGCGCGCGTGCGTGTTTGTGTGTGCGTCCGCGTACAAGCGCGCGCGTAATTGTGCGTGTGCGTGTGACAGCGAAAATGGATGAATAATGAATACCACCACCACCACCACCACCACCACCACCACCAACACCAACAACAACCAACAACACACAACAACATCATCATCATCATCATCATCATCATCATCATCACTATAATCATAAGAAGTAGAAAGAGAATAAGAATTACTATCATTATCATTGTTGTT
The DNA here is from genome assembly GCA_016801955.1 of Conus betulinus. Classification (NCBI taxonomy): domain Eukaryota; kingdom Metazoa; phylum Mollusca; class Gastropoda; order Neogastropoda; family Conidae; genus Conus; species Conus betulinus. The sequence continues at coordinate 41,233 of JADBJO010015788.1, read as the reverse complement.
GTTGTTGTCGGTTTTATTATCATTACCATTATTATCAATATTATTGTAGTAGTAGTAGTGTTTCATCATCATCATCATCATCATCATCATCATCATTATCATTGTTGTTGTTATTGTTGTTGTTGTTGTTGTTATTATTATTATTATTATTATCATTATTATTATTATTATTATTATTATTATTATTATCGTTATGATCATTATGATTATGATTATTGTCATTATGGTTGTTGTAATTGTTAATGTTATTATTATTAGGAAATAGAGGACATTATGAAAATTAAACACAAAGGTATCATACTACTGTGCCGATCTTACTGCAAACATCTGAGTGTGTGTGTTTGCGTGTGAGCACATCCAGTTCCACAGTGTTGTAGTTGCAAAACGTGAGTCCTCGACTGCTTAGTTTTTGTTCAGTTTGAATTTAGGGAATGTGTTAGCGTGTGAGTAAAGATATGTCAATAAACTGTAAAGTGTTTCCGAAAGACTGTAAGAATAAACCTAGTTGTATAAGTAATGAATTAGAGCATTATTTGCACGTTTGTATTAGTGTGTAGGTATGTGCAGACAATTAATGCATGGAAATTTCTTTCCCTCTCGCAAATGGTTTGTTTTCTGTGCCATTATTACGAAGAGTCCTTCCTCACTGGTGATTATCATTGGTTGATTCAGGTCAGCATATGTTAGGTTTTCTTTGCTATGTCTTTCCATGTGACCTCTGTTTATCAAATGACATAGGCGCGAAATGCGTATAGATTCCGGGGGGTTCTTTGAGACACCAGAATAATGAGAAAGTGTGAGGAATCTCTAGAAATTGGTTTCGAAACATTCTGGTTCCTGGTCCCTCCAGAAAGTTCCATTGCATTTTGATAGGCTGTGGTATGTCATATTTGTCTAACATTCCAGACGACGACTAGATTGTTGATTGGGGGTGATCTACAAGATGTTTTGCGAACCTTTGAACAGACTTCCTGTCAAGAATTCAGAGAATGAGAAAGAAGGAAAGCAACGTAAAAAATGAAAGTGGGTGAGAACAACACGGTTTTGTGTTAGGACCAAAGTGATGATCACCGAGTATTGATTTGCGAAGTTTCTTCTGTGATGAAAGTCATTGAACGTGTTATCAGGCTCGACCCTTTTTTTCTGTTTGGGGTCAATTCAACGGGAGGTGGATTTGATTCAATGATTCAAGTTACTGTAAAAGATGCCTTGCAACGGTCCGTCACTAGTTAC
>JADBJO010015788.1:32500-35000 GCA_016801955.1 Conus betulinus | reverse complement strand
TTACTCGTACGTTCATCTGCGCTCTACTTTCATCACCCTTGTGATCAATCACACGAGTTTTGCATAATTAGCTCTTGTAAAACAACAAACAAACAAACTGTCATGTGACGTAGCTTCACATGGAAACATGTGAGGTTCCATCACATGTAGACTTGTTTGATATGAATCATTTTCCTACGTGATAGAAAAAGGAATGGGTTAAAGGAGATAAATTCACGTGGCCTAACCAGTGTGGACAGTGTCCCTAATAGCTGTGAGAATCACTCAGTGAAATGGACGAAGGTTGACCATTGGGTGAATCACTCAGTGAGATGGGTGAAGATTGACCATTGGGCAAAAGTTAACCGAAGTGGTAATGTGTAGCGATCACTGAATACGTACTAAGGAGGAGTGAAGGAAGAAAAAAAAAAAAAGGAATAGCCATGAGATGGCCTGGAGACGTTGACCAGACAGGTGGCTTTGAGCGGACGGGAAACGCGCCTGTGACCTGCAATAACCAGTATAGACAGATGGGGAGAAAAGTATAGACAGATGGGGAGGAGGAAAGTATAGACAGGTGGGGAGAAAAGTATAGACAGATGGGGGGAAAAGTATAGACAGATGGGGAGAAAGTATAGACAGATGGGGAGAAAAGAACACAAGGGATAAACTATAGAAAAGAAAGAACTTCTAATTTAAATAGATTACTTACACGAACTTCATTTGTGTTTCAGGCCCCCAGTGCTGTGGCAGCACTAGATGTCTTAAAGTAACGGAAACCAGAGAGAGTTCCAGAGTAGCTGAGGCAGCACCCGCCTATCTCCAGTGGCTGGAGAATTTCGACAAGAAGTGGGCAGTGACTGCAGCAGTCGTGGAAGAAGATCATGAGTTGAACGAACGTCGTGCTGGTCTATCATGATCACTTATTGTTCCCCTGGGTTGTGTCTTGGACATTTTCCTGAATTGCAAGCCATCTCATTGTTTTGGGAAGCTGGTGAATTGTCTCTCCGCTGGAAAGGAGAGAATCATTGAAAAGATGTTGCCCATGAATTCACGTTGTGTGGATTGTCTCCCCATTGGGAAGGAGAGGAGGATCACCGATAGAAAATTGATTCTAACTAAATGATACGTGGAATGTCTGTCCCTCCTCTAGGAAGAGTGACTGAATGAAGAAATTGTAAAAGAATATCGTGTATTGATCAAGCATCATTTTGGATTGTGTAGCTGATCATTGTTCAGTAATTGTCTCCAGTAAGGAGGGGGAGAAGAAAAGGACAGTATAGTTGCGTCTTCTGGTTGTCTGGAGCGATTGCGTGCGCACGCGGTAAATGCTATCATGAGTGCCTGCGTGCATTTGTATCAGTGTGACAAACAAACAAACAAACAAACAACAACAAACAACAACAACAACAACAACAACAACACAACAACAACAACAACAGAGACTGTCTAAAATAACCATAGCAATAACTTTCTTCTCCCCTCCCTCCATACCTAGCCCCCCCCCCCCCCCCCCCCCCCCCTTCGTAAAAAGCTATTTAAAGGCTCATATCTATCATTTCATCATGACAATCACAGCTCCATCTGCGAGACGTTATCCAGGGAAGCCAATCACACACACAAAAAAAAAAATGAGGATTGGTCTTCTCAGGAAGTCTTTTTGCTATCCAGTTCTCTCTAGATTCACTACTTAGCAGTGGTCGTTTAGACAAACTCGCCGAGTTTCTCTTCTAAAAAAGAACAATGCCCTGTGCGTGCGTGTGTGTGTGTGTGTGTGTGTGTGTGTGTGTGTGTGTGTGTGTGTGTGTGTGTTGTGTGTGTGTGTGTGCGTGAGTATGTGTATGTGTGCGTACGTGTGTGTGTGTGCGTGTATTATGTGTGTGTGTCTGTATTGTGTGTGTGTAGTGTGTGTGTGTGTGTGTATGTGTGTGTGTGTGTGTGTGTGTGTGTGTGTGTGTGTGTGTGGAGTGTGTGTGTGTGTGTGTGTGTGTGTGTGTGTGTGAGAGTTTCAATACATGTTATAAATCATTCACTGAAGAAAAGTCTCTGGGGGCATATTTTCAATGTATATATTTCAGCTAAATTAGTCCGTAAGTTTGTTCGTATCATATGATATGTCAACATGTCAAATCTTACCATTTGTCTTGAGCACGTATCTGTTTCTGAATACGGAGCTCTTTCGCTTTGCGCCGCTTTTCTAGTATCATATTCAGAGTGTAGAGAAATGGGTTGAGTGCTGAATTGAGTGGCAGCACGAAAATGGCCATTCCCACGTTGACCTCCCCTGGAATGACGACCCCACTGGCAGCCAGGACCCCGCACAGACCGATAGGAAACCAGCACAGGAAATCAGACACGGCAACGGACAGGAGACGCATGGCGATAGTTGCTTCTTTGGAATGAGTATTGCCAGAGCTTGCGCCTTTGATCTCTGTGAGCTTGTTCGACATAGTGCTGCTCCTCACTGACCAGTATACAAGAACCTGCCCTGACCCAATCATGAGAAAGAGGACTAGGTTGC
>JADBJO010015788.1:22500-25000 GCA_016801955.1 Conus betulinus | reverse complement strand
GGCAGCATGTATCATATAGACCGGCTGTCTACTCTTTACTGTGGAGGTGCATTGGCCGTAATTATTGTGTAGGCCGACTATCTATTCTTCATTGGGAAGACGTACTGGTGGCAGTCATTGGGTAGGCTGGCTGTGTGTTCTTTGTTATGGAGGTGTGGTGGTGGCAATCATTTTATAGGCAAGCTGTCTATCTTGATTACGGAGGTGTATTAGTGACAATCCTTGTTTACGCCAGTTGTGCATTCATTATAATGGAGGTGCGCTAGCTACAATAGTTGTATAGCTGGCTCTCTACCTTTGAAACTGAAGGTGTACTGGAGGCAATCATTGTGTAGGCCAGCTGTCAATTCCTAACTATGAAGTGTATTAGTGGCAATTACAGTGTAGGCTAACTGTCTATTCTTGATTGCGGAGGTGTATTAGTGGCAGTCATTGTTTATACCGGCTGTCCGTTGTGTATGCTGGCTCTCACAATTGACCTCGTCGAAGTTATTCGAACAGACCTTGTTCTAGTCACATCGTGTCTCTATATGCCCACACTGAACAAAAACCTCTTATCATTAGGCGAAAAGAGAAGAAACAAAAGAAAAGAAAAGAAAGAAAAAAAAGAGAAAAGAAGAAAAGAAAGAAAGAAAGAAAGAAAAAAAAAAGAAAGAAGAAAGAAAGAAAGAAAGAAAGAAAAAGAAAGAAAGCCACAACAGAAGCAGGTTTCGTATAAAGATGTGAAATCTATAAATTTATCATTACATTTTTTTCTATAGAAGAAAGCGAACGTTGTTGTCTTTCATAGGCCTGGATCACCTGGTTCTGAACAAAGAGTTCACTGCATATAAAAAGTGAAATAAGAATGGGGACGAATGACGACAGAGAGAGAGAGAGAGAGAGAGAGAGAGAGAGAGAGAGAGAGAGAGAGAGAGAGACGACAGACAGACAGACAGACAGACAGACAGACAGAGAGACAGAGAGAGACAGACAGACAGAGAGAGAGACAGACAGACAGACAGACAGACAGAGAGAGAGAGAGAGAGAGAGAGTGTGTGTGTGTGTGTGTGTGTGTGTGTGTGTGTGTGTGTGTGTGTGTGTGTGTGTATGCAATCATACGATTAATATTTCTTGGTTCTTATTTCGTGTGTGTGTGTGTGTGTGTGTGTGTGTGTGTGTGTGTGTGTGTGTGTGTGTGTGTGTGTGTGTGTGTGTGTGTGTGTGTGTGTGTGTGTGTGTGTGTGTGTGTGTGTGTGTGTGTGTGTGTGTGTGTGTGTGTGAAAGTAAAGGTCTTGCTTGACTTCTTACCTTTTTTCCCAACAAGATAATTTAGACATCATGGGGAAAAAAGAGTTGAAGATGTAGTTCATACAGATCATAGTAGCTAGTATGCACCTTCTCCTACGAAGAGACAGCACCCGCCCATATGCATGCATGAGAAACACAAAACCATTGGAACTATTCAACAGTTTTCAATGTGTGCTCATTCATGAAGACAACCGAGGAGCGTTTATGACAGCCTAAGGTAACGTCCTTGGTGAAATGTGAGCGTATGCCGTTTAGCATACTGACGTCAAACCAATTATGCTGACCCCCCGTTTCAACTTTACCACGTATTGTGGAGGTTAATTTTGGCTGCAGCAATCGCAGTGACCTCTACAACGATGTACAAATGATTGCACTTGTACCAGGTAAACCCACATGATATTGTGTCACCACAAGAGTTCAGATGACCATGTGAACACCAGATCTAACTGCTTCTACAGCACAACTTGCGTTGTACCTTTTACAGAGTGAAATCATTTGAGAAGATCGTCCAAAAAGAGGGTTCATTTGTGCTGTTGGTTGAATGTTATTTATGACACTTCTCTTCGTTATGTTATGGAACGTTTTTCATTTCATGTATGACCAAAATACCATGTGTTGATAGTTTACAATGTAGGCACATGGACTTACGTAGTGTTTTATGCCTTTGTATATAAAAAGTTCGCTTTCTCCGGCATTTACGAGCGTTGCAAATCAAACCATCCATGAAAGTACTTACAATTAAGCCTGACACATGAGAATAAACTGATATGGATCGAGGTAGATGGTTTACTCTTTCAACAAAAGCCCCAGTGTACGTACAGAAAAAAGGACAGCTACAGCACCACAAAAAGAAAGCCTGCACCACTGATCAAGAGAACATTACCCACATTCCCAGTTCAAGCTGTCAATGTATATTCTGTGCACACATCAGCTTGATTTGCCACCTGCGTACCAACATATTGTCTTGCCCCCTCATCATAAAGATGACTGAAGTAGTCCTCTTCCCAGATTACAACCGGACATATGCCTACTACCTCCTACCCAGACCAGACCAAGTAAACATTGTGAGGCTGAGGACGGGCCACTCCAGGCTGCACCATCACATGTTCACAAGGTTCCACATTGGCGAGTCTACAGTGTGTCCCTGCGGTACAGCCCCAGTGACAGTGGAACACGTCCTGCAGGACTGTCCAACACACCATAACCTGAG
>JADBJO010015788.1:17500-20000 GCA_016801955.1 Conus betulinus | reverse complement strand
CTAGTGGCAATGCCTGAGCGCACTCTCACCTTCTCGTGAATGTTTGCTCACCCACAGGTGCGTGAGGTTTGGTGTGACGGATGAATAGGTGCTGTTGATGACTGTCTCTGAGAGTTGTAGCCTAGTTGTTTCAATATACTGTTTCAAGTGTTTCACTGGACACAGATTTTCATTCTTTGGGAATGCTCTAATCTCAGCTGGTTCAGTATGTTTCCCTGGCTTTGTTGTTTTTTCAGTACACATAAAGATTGTAACACACATTTACAATCAAACAACTTTACATCACTTGTTTTCAAAGAGTGTAAAGTATGACCTCTTTGTCCTGTAACTAAAGCTAACAGCATGCAAGTTTTCAGTCAGTTCTTTAAAATTGATGGGAGATAAGCGATCTAGATAAGCAAGTACAGTATTTACACTCAAGGCGTCTTTATATTTGGGTAAGGAATGCCTATGTTCAAATGCTCCTTTCATAAGTTTGCAAATAACTGGGTGACTTCCCACTGAAAATCCATTCACTAATAGCAGACAGGCGGACAAATCACAGCGCACAGAGCTTATAGCACTGTAGCTTGCTCCAGCGCTAAGAAAATCGGCAAGAAAGTTTGTTGCTTTCACAATGTCCAACACATCATGCACGATATTACTTTTAGCAGCGTATTGCCTGTACATGTTGTACACTGCGCGTGTGTGCAGGCGCCAAGAACTGACCATTAGCGTTGCTGCCTGGTTGGAACCTCCTTCCCTCTGGTATCACTCCCGGATACTTTGCATACCATCAGTTGAAGGAGGGGATGGGTTCTCCCTTGCTGCGTGGGGAGGCAGAAGATGGTGTCTTGTGTTGGGAGAAGCACTGGGTCTTGTGACAGAGCTGTGTTGGCGAGAGGGCACCACCATTACCCCCATCGCTCGCTCTCTCTTCACCTTCCCCCCCTACACTGCCGTGATTATATGTTAAAACGGGGAAAGGCGCACCAAGCAAAGATAGTATGCCCTAAGGGAGACAAACTGCATCTGCTGCATAAGCGCTTGGGTCAGGTCTGTAAGAAACATAGCGCTGCACTTGGTTGTTCAACCTGGAGGCAAAGAGATCAGTGTCAGGATTCATGTGGAATTATATCAATGCCTTGTAGAGCTCTTCTGTGTTTAGTTTCCATTGTGCATCCGGATTTCTTTTCCTGGAGTCCTCATCTGCTGCAGTGTGTTCCTTACCTGGACTATAAGCAGCACGTAACCATAATGCACCAGTTCCCTATCCTCTGTGTCATCAAATTACATGAATCAGAATCACTTGTTCCCATGGGATTGCAACATCAGTGCTGTCTTTCATGATAAGGGCATGATGCCCATAAACCTGATTTAGGAAACATTTCAAAGCAAAAAATGTTACCTTACGTTCTAGATAGTTGATGCAAAATTAAATTCTTTTTCTTTTGGCAGCCATTCTCCCCCCATTTTTGACTGTTCACATGCACAACCCCATCCAGTTTTTGATGCATCCAACGTCAGGGTGACATCAGGCTCTGTTTGGTGAATAACATTATAAGCAGTAGCAGTCTCAATGTTGTTGACCCACCAATTCAGTTCTCTTTTTGGCAAGAGGCGACAGTGCCATATGTCTGTTAAAATACGCTGCATTCAGCACTAGTGCTGTCTTTTTCTCTTTCTTCAGCTGTCTGTAATGAAGTGGCCTATATGTCCCTGCTGGAAAGGAAGCCACTATCCTCCCAATCACTCTCACCACTTCCTTGATCCTCACTGTATCTTTCTGGACAGCTGACAGGCAAGAAGAAACCATGTCTGCTACTCTCTCAGGTGTTAAAGTTACTGTCATCGACTCAGAGTCAATGATAACTCCCAGATACTGTATGCAGCGTGTGGATTCTAGTGCTGATTTTTGGAGATGTATAATAAATACCAGAAACCTCAGAAGTTTCACTGTGTTAAATACATTAGAGGTGCGTGACATTCTCATCACTGCAAGCAAAAAGGGAATCATCCAGAAATACTGGGGAAAGATGGCCTTCCCCTCTCAAGGTGGCAAACAGGTTTTAACAGCTTGATGAATCTAAGTGGTGCAAGTGCCAGTCCATTAGGCAGACAGTTAAACTGCCAAAGCTGTCCATTCCAGTCAAATCTATGGAATCTCCTGTGTTCCTCTTTGACTGATACTGAGTAGCATGCATCTTTCAAGTCAGTTGAAGCCATGAAGTAGTTTGGAGTCACTAGTGTTAGTGCAGTGTACAAGGGTTTCATTTTGAAGTGATAATAAACGATATCTTCATTTAGTCTCTTTAATTAAACTCTGAATATGAGTTCCATCTTTCTTTGGAAGAACAAAAGCCAGTGACACAAACTGCTCTGTTTCAGCCTACACACTTGAAATCACACCTTTTTTGGCTACGTTTCTGTATTTCTTTGTCAATAACGTTCTTTTCTTATGCATTTAAACTCAAGCGAAAGTGTAATCCTGTCTGATTTGGCCAATGTCACTGTCAAACTG
>JADBJO010015788.1:0-12500 GCA_016801955.1 Conus betulinus | reverse complement strand
AATTCTTGTCACTGAAAGTGCTTAAGGCCTTTTGGGAGATTTTCGCTCCCTTGACAATTCCCCCCACTTTGCAGACAATGCCCTGTACTGGTTTAAACGCATTCAAGGAGCTGGAACTCTCATAATTCTCACATCGAAACAAACTCTAATCTAGGCCTTTCTTTAGCCTTCTTATACTAGAGAACACTCGCAGTTCTCTCTTGTTAAGAAAACAAGAGAGAGAAACATAAAAAATAACACACTAAAAACCAAACAAATGTTAATACTAATTTCAAATTCTCACCAGCTTAAGAAGTGTGGCTGTATTCCGTTTTTTTATGAAAATCTTCTCCTTCCCTTTTTTATGTAAACCATTATGCATACACGACACACTATGTGCTTGTTAATCCCACCATTTTCTTTGGGTCTATGGTCCTCTTTTGCAGTGCATTCTCACTGAGACTGTTCCTGTCCTGCTTCCCTAAATTACACCTCGTGGGCAACGCCTGGAATGGGTTGCAACGCGCACAGAAACACTGATACCGTCTAAAATACCAAACCAGTAGCACTCTAACGTCACTTTCTTTTGTGTGGTCTTTTTACCGAGATGACCCGGATCTGACGTCGTATATTTTGCAAACATCAGTGCCCTTTTCCGTTTTGTAGGCACAACAATCTGTCTTTCACGTTTCCCAAACGGGAATGAGTAAATGTTCGGTACAATATGCCGTCCTCTAATTCAATAGCGATTGTGTCATCTTTGAGACTTTTCTTCTCCCCCTGTGTGAGCTAGCCCGATCAGTTTTTCAAGCGAGTAGCTATCCATTTGTTCTGCCTGAGTGAGCGGGGCTGGTCTCACTGGACATGCTCCGTTGCCTTCTGGAGGGTGTGATTGCCTGGGCTCTTTTCCTCTCACTGGTTGTGGCTGATTCAATAGAACAGTGGGGTTTTTGATCTTCTCATCCATGTGCTCCTGCAGTATTCCCAGTTACCACGTCATACAGTGGTTTTGGGACAGCCAAAGCCTGTACAATCCAACTATAACATGGCATAACAATGAACAGCTAGGCCATTGTAAATTCTGCTACTGTTCCATCAGTTTGCCTACACTTATGTGTTTTAGCTGTTGACAAGGGGTCAGTTACCCTTGGAGTGACAGACAGAGATCAGGAGAGAGAATTCAATTGCCATGCCATTCAAACGTTCTTGACTCCACTTTCACTCGCAGTCTCACACGATCTCCAGCATTCTTTCTTTTTTTAGGAGACAGTGTCCTTTCAGAGTTTTTACATATCTTAACCTTTTTTGTAAAACATATGCACAGTAATGTTCAATAGTTTCTCCCAGAAATTTTGCTCACCAATTTCTCCTTTCACATATGAACATTTCATGAACAGAATTCTTTGCACACAACAATCAATATAACAAGCTCTAAAGGTTTCAACCTTGGACAACAGGACCTACAAATGACTTTATCGGCTCAGGCCAACAAGGCCACATAAAAACATTGTCTTCAACTTGGCACTAGACCACTATTTTCCAAATAACCAACATTGCCCTTCAAGGTCACAAATAAGTAGTCTACTCTCAAATCATCCCAAACTAACTGAGACCTCGGTCAGCTACTATCTGTTTCATTCGTTTTCTTCTATCAACTAGACTTCCACTGTCTGACACCAGTTCAATCATTATTATTTTTATCACATAAGGGACTTAGGAGAACAAACTATTTTAAAGGAGAAAAAATCCCTTCAACAGACGCAAAACTGAATTTTTTGTTAATAATCATTTTCAACATGCAGATACTATTTCTTTTCACTCACTTCTTGGTGCTTCAAAACAATCACCAGGTTATCTATGTATTGTTTATACTTACCTGCTTCCTTTCCCATCTAGGCCTACACTGGCAATTAAATGCCTTAATTTACAACTGATTTTGTTTCTACACAGGTGAGGATAACTACCACATGGCACCTCTGAAACATAGCCCCAATGAAATCTCAGCACAGTTGAGGCCACTTCTCCTCTCCTCTCTCTCTCTCTCTCTCTCTCTCTCTCTCTCTCTCTCTCTCTCCTCTCTCTCTCTCTCCACACCACACACACACACACACACACACACACACACACACACACACACACACACCTCTGCTGACATTGACTACTCTCTTAGTCAGCTAGTACAGCAACAGCCAGCGAACAATGTTATCCTATCCAAGCAAAAATCATGTTTATCTTACAGTCAAGCCTAAATCATGTTTAACTTGCATTACACTTCCAGCGAGATATTGCTAAAACCTATCAGGCAAGCTTACTTGTTATCTGGGGGCCAGAATAGCTCAGTTGTTAGAGCGCCGGACTCGTGATTATGAGGCTGTGGGTTCGAATTTCGGTACAGGGGGATTTTTCCCTGGGAGTTAACATTGGTTTCTGACTCCATACCCCATACAGTCCTTCGAATGAGACTCCAAACCGAGGTTCCGTGTATGAGCCGGCAGGCAGCTCTTCAGTCAGCACCACCCAGGTAGGCAGACCATTGTGTAAACGAGAGTGTTTATTATATTGTATGTAAAGTGCTTAGAGCCCTAATCTTTAGAGAATAGGCGCTATAAAAATTAACATTATTATTATCATTATTATTATCATTTGAATCACTGACCCTCTCAGGGAGTGTGAGTGGAAGCATTAACACCTTCCACATAGTTTTACTTTAGTCTGCATTTGGAACTTTTTAACATGAGAAACACTTACTTGTGTTAATTCTACGTTTACTCACCACCCATTGAAGTAGAGTCTAAAGTAGCTTTTTTTTTTTCCAAATATGTGCACTAAATATGGTGTACATAACACCTGCAAATTATCCATCCTTGACCAGGGATTATTTCCCCATTACAGCTGTGCATACAGAGTCCCTAATGACACTAACCACATTTTCCCTTACTCTGCCTTTGTGTATGTCCATTTATCTCCTGAATCTGTGAACACACACAGCACAATCCAGATAAAATGATACTGCCTGATTGAATAGCAGCTGGCACAATGACACTGTCATCATTTTCTACCTTTTTCTACCTGCCTTTCTCTCTTTGTCTCACCCACATTTGTGACTTGAATATAGTCCCTAGCCAAGTGTTCAATGTTGCGCTGGAAACAGGTATGCACGTCTACAAGGTTAACCAAGTGGCTGTTGGCCTTCACCTTTGTTTGCTCACGTGATGCTATGGGCCTATGGGCATGTAGTCCCGACCCATTCTGTGAGGAATGTCTTGGCCTGTTACCCTCCGGATTTGCCTCCAGGCCTTCTTCTTGTGGCGAGTCGCGCCTTGCTTCACAGTGATTCTGTGCCACCTCCAGTACTTCAGCTGTTGTTGTTAAATTGTATTCATTGATGTGTATTGTAAGGCCAGGCCCACACCAATCAAGTATCTGTTTCTTCATCAACAGAGCCTTGAGACCTTGGAAACCACAGTCCACCTCACTAAGCTCTACCCACTTGTTCAAGGAGTGGTCCAGACTCACTCCAAACTGTGTGTACATCTCACCTGATTCGATTTCGCTCCGCAAACCTTACGTTTGAAACCTTCTTCAGTTAAATCATAACCCTAAGTCCTACTTGTTTTACCTTGTCAAGAGCCCTTGGTTCAGCTTTAGGTAGGGTAGAAATGGTGTGTAACGCATGACCTTTCAAGACACACACAAGTTAATTGACCAGTCAGCCTGTACAAGCCGTCATGCTCGGCCAACAATTCAACGCGACTGATGTTGGCATCGATCGAATCAGGTTCTTGTCTGAAAAAAGTGGGAGTTTAGGCCTAGGTGCATAACTCAACCTGTGCTAACACTGACACACAACTGGTGTCTGTTTCTCGACGATTTTCGGATTTAATCTTTCCAACTGTTTGTTTGGCGAAAGCATATTATTCCACTTCTGCTCTTGCCCTGGTAGCTGCACTGTCTGCCTCTATACGTTCGTTTTCGAACTTCCTTCTCAACCCTTTCATCTCTTTCAGACTTTTGCTTAGTTTCATGAACTTACAGAGTTCATTTCCTGTGTATCCCATTTCTTCCGCCAAACTTACAAGTTTGTCTACGGAGGTAAAATTTTCTTAAGTCATTTTTTTTCTCGTTTTTAGCACCACTAAAACAGCTACACCTATAAAATCCAGTAAAAACCCTTACACAGCTGATCTGTCGACTGCTATGAGCACACAAACAATGGGCAGTGTTCCTAACACAAAGGAGCCTTCATCTTAAACCACAGCTTTTGTGAGGCTTCAAGCTAGAGCTTTGTTCTTCGTTTCAGTGAAAGATATATTGATTAATACAACCACCCTACATACAAGTCAGTATTTAACACTCAAGGACCTCAAGAATATAATCAAAAGAGAGTTTATTATACATGTCTTTAGTGGACGCGTCACCCTTGTACTACTCTAGCACTAAGTTCATGTATTAGTTAGGCTTAACATACCAAGGTTATCTTTCAACTCATACACGCATATGTGCACTTATGCACCCACCAATCATTCACCTCTCTCTGGGAATGGGATGTCACGCATTCCCTTCTTTCCTAACAAACCAGAACAAGAAATACAATTTCTACGCTACTTATAATTACTTGTGAGAAATCCAAAGTCACATAAAGAAATAATCAAAACATAAGAGATCAATACTAACTGATCTCAAGTTATTATACTTAAAGGGCTTCTTACCTGGCCAGGCTTACACACACACACACACACACACACACACACACACACACACACACACACACACGCACACACACACACACACGCACGCACGCACGCACGCACGCACGCACGCCCCCCCCCCCCCCCCCCCCCCCCCACACACACACACACAGAGTCATTTACGCCCGAAGGCACGCCCGTATGCTTGATATGAGAGAGAGAGAGAGAGAGAGAGAGAGAGAGAGAGAGAGAGAGAGAGAGAGAGAGACAGACAGACAGACAGAGAGAGACAGACAGACAGACAGACAGACAGACAGACAGACAGGGAGATACAGAGAAACGAAACAGAGATACAGAAACATAGAAATTGAGAGAGAGAAAGAGAGAGAGAGGGAGGGAGGGAGGGAGAGAGGGAGAGAGGAGAGAGAGAGAGAGAGAGAGAGAGAGAGAGAGAGAGAGAGCGAGAGAGAGAGAGAGAGAGGAAGAGGAGGAGGAGGAAGGGGTGAGGAGAAGGAAACGGGCCTGCGTATATGTGTGCATGCGAGCATCCTGTATATCTGTGAGTGCATGCTGTGTGTTTTTGTTTTGTTTTGAATACTTCTGTGTTTGTGTGTGACTGCATGCATGCGTGGGTACGTACGCGTGTACCTGCAGCGTGCGTGCGTGCGTGTGCGAGTGCGTTTGCGCGCGCGCGGGCGCGCGCGTGTGTGTATAATCGCTTCCTAAAATCATACTGTTATCTAAGTTTATGTTTTAACCCAGACTGATTCTCCTGTTTAAAGAATTCCCTAGCTGAAAATTTGCATTTGCAGGTTAACCCTACTCTCGCCTCAGCCTCTCCAGGAATGAACAGCCTGCAAATCGGGTTTCTCGATCGGTGAGCCGAAGAATTCACATGCCTACTGCCAAGAATAGCTCTTATTGAACCGAGAAGAAGACTCCTGACAGATCCTGCAAATATGCTGTTTTGATTTGTGTTGTTTTGTAAAGAGATGTTGATCAAACGTTATTCATCTCTTAGTCTCGATGCCTTACTTAGGACTATGTAATGTAGGCAATGTTGCTTATAGCTCAGCCGATCGCAATAGGCCATATCAGGGCTGTCGCCATGTTGAAGTCAACTCACAGGTCAATAACAAAAATGCAATAAACATCGCAGTCACACAACCCTTTTAAAATATATTTTCTAAAAATGCACTGGAACTTTCTTTTGCGTAAAATGTCAGATCACATGAAAAATGTTAATCTCCCTGAGAAAAAAAGAGAGGATTAGTTAAAATTGAAACTTGAACTTGTAATGTGTGTATGTGTATGTGTATGTATGTGTGTGTGTGTGTGTGTGTGTGTGTGTGTGTGTGTGTGTGTGTGTGTGTGTGTGTGTGTGTGTATCTGTTGTTCACAGGAACGGGAAGAAGATTAGTGGCAGGTGCAGGCATGTGCTTGTAAAGTTTCTTTCTCGACGTGTGAAAGGTGAGGTCATGAGAAAGAAGAAGGAGCTGCATAAGATACAAAAAATACAAGCGAGTCTATCTCAACGACGACTTGACAGTCCTTCGCAGCAGGCTTCTTCAATTGGTGAAGAAGTCCGACAAAGTGGACAGAGTATATACCACTCCTGATGGCAGACTTCGGTGTGAGCTGAAGAAGATTCCTCGTCAGGAGAGGGCGCAAGTTGTGATGGTGGACATCCCTGACGACCTCTTCAAGTTGGGCGTCGACGTGGATTTCAAGTTCCTTGGGCTGCAGCACCTCCTTGTCTGTGAGCCATAGGGGTCTGCTGGAGGACGCGGTGATGTACATCCGTATTCAAGCATTGACAGTGTTGCTAGTTTGAATTGTGCTCCAAGTTTTTCTGATTCTAAATGTAGATTGTCTTTCCTGTCCCTGAATGTTTGTGGACTAAGAAGTCGTTTGCAGTTTAAAGAATTTTACGAACTGTATTTCCCAGTTTGACATATTAACATTCACCGAAAGTAGAACTGATGCACAAGACTCTGACTATTTACTGGACTGCTTTAGTGATCTTGGTTACTCTATTGCTTTGTTTAGTCGAAAATATCTTTCGTATCAGAGATCCGGTGGCAAAGCGATTGCCTATAAAAAAAAAGCATGAAGATTTTATTCAGTTGTTGGAACCTGAAGCCAATGGTGATAGTGACTGTGTTTTGTGGTTAAAAATCAACAAACTGCTGACAGGTTATGACAAAGATCTGCTTGTCGGTTCAGTTTATATTCCTCCAGAGGGAACTGCTTATGGTTCAGTTAACTGTTTTGATGATTTGGAATCTAGTCTTACATGTCATGATTCTAACTGCCATGTACTTCTTATGGGAGATTTTAATGCTGCTATACTAAATGTTTGCCTGACTTCCTGAAGTTTGATACAGATATCATGACATTATTGCTGATAGTTTTCACCTGTGTATTGAAGATCTTGAAATCCCTATTGCGAGGTGTTCCCAGGATGTACGTCGACCTAATAACTATGGCTATCGACTTATTGATTTTTGCAAATCACAAAATTTGTTTTATATTTAATGGGAGAGTTGGCAGAGACGCAGGTATTGGTCGATGCACTAGTAGTGGATGTACTGTGATTGATTATATGCTGGGTTCATCTTATTTGTTCACACATATTGCTGACTTTAGTGTTGATCCCTTTGACGCCATGCTTTCAGATGTTCACAGTCCAATTCTTTTATCTCTCAGCATTTCGCGGAGAACGCCAAACAATGCTTTTATTCAAAGTTCAATTTTCAGTGAAAATAATAGAAGTGTTAGATGTCCTGAAACAGGAAGACCTTTGTTTTATGCAAATATTAAGAAGTGGGATCCATCTAGAGGTGAGGTGTTTAAAGAAAAACTTACTTACTAAAACATAGAGGAATTAAACAATATACTTGATAATGAAAAACGCTTCTGTTGCCGATGCCTATACATTGTTATCGCAAATTCTGTTAGAAACAGCTAAAGACACACTGGGAGAAGTCAAACATGTATCAAAAGGTACAAAGCAAAAGCCAAACACAAAGTAACGAAAATAAGCCATGGTTTGATGCCACATGCAGGGACATAGAAAAAAGTATTTTACAGCCAAACATAGAATTAATTAAATATACTAGTCCCAACCGTAGAGAGGTTGAAATTAGCAGTAAGGAATACAAAAAAGTTCTCAGAAAATCGTATAGAATTTACACAAAGCATTGGCATAAGAAGATTCGTAGACTAAAAGCTAATAGACCAAGAGAATATTGGGAATATATTAAAGTCAGAAATAGAAATGAATGCCCTGTTAGTATGGATGATCTTTTCTTACATTTTAAATCATTGAATGTTCAGCCAGATAGTGTTGAGAATGAAAGGGATATTGACTGTGACTTGCAACATGATCTTGAATTTTTTAAATGCACCAATAAATGACGAAGACGTTGAAAAAAGCTGTACAGCAACTTAAGAATGAAAAGGCTTGTGGGATAGATAAAATACGAAATGAATATATAAAACAAAGCATTCCAGTTCTCAAAACAAGTTATTTGTAAACTTTTCAATAAAGTTCTTGATACAGGGACCATACCAGAAGAATGGTAAATTAGACTTATTCTGCCAATATACAAATGAAAAGGTAGTAAATTGGACTGTAACAATTATAGGGGTATAACACTTCTGAGTTGTGTTGGAAACTGTTCACAACAATTTTGAATAACCGTTTGACAGATTTTATTGAGAATAACAACACACTTTCGGAAAATCAAGCTGGCTTTAGACGAAATCATTCTACAACAGATCATATATTTGTTTTAAAAAGTTTAATTGATATTTTCAATAGTCGTAAGAAGCAATTGTTTTGTGTTTTTGTTGATTTCACAAAAGCGTTCGATTCAGTTTGGAGGCAGGGATTATGGCAAAAGCTTATCAAAGAAGGCGTAAATGGAAAGATTTTGCAAGTAATCACGAATATGTATCAGCAAATAAAATCTTGTATATTTATGAATGGGAGTCAATCTGAATATTTTGGCAGTTTTTAGGTGTTCGTTTTCAAGGTGAAAATCTTTCACCTTTGCTATTTTCATTGTATTTGAATGATCTTGAACTTTATCTCACAGATCGTAACTGTGCTTTTTCTTGAATATTGATTTAAATATCCCTGACTCAGATTTATTAAGTTACATTAGTTTACTTTTACTTTTATACGCTGATGATATTGTTGTTATTGCAGATTCTTTTTGTGGTTTACAGCATGCTCTTGATGTATTAAGCCAGTACTGTACCGCATGGAAGCTTAATGTTAATGTAGCAAAAACAAAGGGTGTAGACTTTAATGGCATGCAATAAAAACCAGTCTAGAAAAAAACTAAAATTAGTAAGAAGTATTTATAAATGTAAGAAGTGTATGACCAAGCGCAATGTGCAATGTTTTCTTTGCTAAAGATGGCAAGATTTCAAAATTTGCCTATAAACATTGTACTGGACTTATACCAGTCAATGGTTCTGCCTGTACTTTTATATGGCTGTGAAATTTGGGGATATAGTGATTTAAAGCTAATGGAAAGTTTTCAGCTAAAATTTTTTAAGCATCTTTTTCATTTAAATCGTTCTACTAAAACAGAACTAATATATGGAGAACTAGGAATGTATCCTGTTTCAGTTCAAGTATATGCACGAATGATAAAATTCTGGTCATCCTTACTTTCACCACAAACGAACAAATATTCATCTAGATTGTATCAAGTATTATATGATTTATACAGAAATCAGGGTTTTACATCTAGCTGGTTGATGTGTATACGAACATCCTTATCGAAACAGGATTCGACTTTGTGTGGGAGACACAAAAGTTTTCGTCTGTTCATAGTATCTGTAGAAATGTTCGTAATTCATTAGAAGATGTTTACATACGTGCTTGGAACGATGCTTTAGAATCTCTAGTAATAAGTTTTTATTTTACAGGAATTTTAAAACAGAGTTTTGCCGTGAAAAATATATTGAAATGTTGCCTGATGTTTATATATATACCCACTAATTCGGTTCCGCTGTGGTAATCATAAACTCATGATCGAAACTGGCAGACGATTTGGAATACCTCATGATGAACGATTTTGTCGGGACTGCGACCAGAATGACCTTGGCGACGAATTTCATTTTGTAATGAAATGCACCAAATATGATGATATTAGAAATAAGTTTATACAAAACATTTACATGTAAAAGTCCGTATTTAACTATTGTCGTTTGCTCTGTGGTAATAAAAAAAAGTGTTACTAAACTTAGCGAAGTTTTTTTAAAAACTTAGTAAAGTTGTGTAACATTATATCCAGTGTGTTAATTATCGGGAACATTTTTTGGATGTTTGATGTGTTTCGTTTACATTTGTTCATTTTGTTTCAAGTCCTCCATGCCCCAATGTGTGTGTGTGTGTGTGTGTGTGTGTGTGTGTGTGTGTGTGGTGTGTGAATCAGACAACTCACGACATCAAGGGATGAAGTAAAAAAGGAGAGGAATGGACACCTTTTAGAGTGTTTTTCAACTCCTTTCTCTATTAATTTTTTTTTAAATCTATGTTACAGAACGTCATTGAACATGTGCGTTTGCGCTCGTGCGAGCGTGCGTGTGTGCGTGTGTGCGTGCGTGCGTGCGTGCGTGCGTGCGTGTGTGTGTGTGTGTGTGTGTGTGTGTGTGTGTGTGTGTGTGTGTGTGTGTGTGTGTGTGTGTGTGTGTGATTTAACGCTTTTCTGCGAATGTTTACACCACCTAGAAAATAACAGCCAATGTCTCGTCAATGATATATGTAAGAACAGAATAATCCTAGCAGCTGTTGCAGCTCATGTGTCCTGATGAGTGTGAATGCATTTTGCTATCTGTTTCTTGAGTAACAATGATTTAAATCAACCCTCCAGAGGTCGCTGTGCTTTTCTAAGGGTATGACATGCACAGCCTTGTTCAACAGTTACCTTCCCTGGTCCACAGTTGTCGGAGGTGTAGGGACAATGGGCCTCGTCTTCACGCTCCGCACAGTGAGAAATAAAATCACAGTCAGGAAAGTGCTCAAATAAGTCAGGCCACACTGATCTGGAGCAGTTCCAGGTTCTCTGTCCTGATGCTGTATATACTACATTCGGCTTTTCTGTGTAGAAAGAGAAGCGAAGCTGAAACTTTTTACACTCCTGAAAGGTTGAACAAACACACTGAGCTATGGACATGTCATGTTCTTCGGTATCACCATACGCAAAAGAACGCCATTCGAAATCGCTACCTGTGTTACAGATCGATCGGTGTGTCTCGCTACACGGACCAGGTGAATACCTTAAACATGAAGACCACCCTATAGAAGTTAGGAAGGTGGCATGTTGAGACGGCTTGGTCACAGTGACACAGCTCCCCACTTTGATCCGACACTGGGTGACTCCATCAAATCCCGGGGATTGAATGTATCCTGCACAATAAAAAACTCCTTTACCGTCTCAGCATCGCGTCAAGAATTCCGTTGATATTAGATCGTGTTCGCATCCCTATTGCCTGTGTTTTTTAAAGGACAGAGTGTGGGAGAAGACATAATCGTGCAGTGGTATTGAGTGACCAGTGCTATTGCCACGTTTGAAGAACGTGCTTCAGAGTGCGTTGCCCTCATGTGGCCAAAGGGTTGCCACTCCTCCCTACTACCAATTGCATAATACCGATCGTCTGTTGCAAAATACTGATCACCCGATGCATAATACTGATCACCTGTTTAATGATACTACCTGTTGCATAATACTGATGATCAGTTGCACAATACTGATCACTTATCAGATAATAATGATCACCTAATGCATAATACTGATGATTTGTTGCATAACACTGATCACCTATTGCATAATACTGATTGTCGGTTGCATAACACTGACCACCTATTGCATCATACTGATCACCTGCTGCGTAACACTTATTATTTGTTGTATGCTACTGATCATCTGTTGCATGAAACTGATCTCCCGTTGCATGATACTGCTCACCAGAAGCATAATACTATCAACTGTTGACTAATACTGACACCTGTTGCGTAAAACTAATCACATATTGCATAATATAGATGACCTGTTGCATAGTACCGCTCACCTGTTGCATACTGTTCACCTGTTGCATACTGTTCAACTGTTGCATACTGCTCACCTGTTGCATACTGCTCACCTGTTGTATAGTACTGTTCACCTGTTGCATACTGATCACCTGTTGCATACTGCTCACCTGTTGCATACTGTTCACCTGTTGCATACCGCTCACCTGTTGCATAGTACTGCTCACCTGTTGCATACTGTTCACCTGTTGCATACCGCTCACCTGTTGCATACTGCTCACATGTTCCATACTGCTCACCTGTTGCATACTTCTCACCTGTTGAATACTGTTCACCTGTTGCATACCGCTCACCTGTTGCATAGTACTGCTCACTTTGTGCATACTGTTCACCTGTTGCACACTGCTCACCTGTTGCATACCACTCACCTGTTGCACCACTGCTCACCAGTTGCACACTGCTCACCTGTTGCATAGTACTGCTCACCTATTGCATAGTACTGCTCACCTGTTGCATACTGCTCACCTGTTGCATAGCGCTCACCTGTTTGCATACCGCTCACCTGTTGGTCACTGCTCTCCTGTTGCATACCGCTCACCTGTTGCATACTGCTCACCTGTTACATACTGCTCACCTGTTGCATACTGCTCACCTGTTGCATACTGCTCCCCTGTTTGCATAGTACTGCTCACCTGTTTGCATACTGCTCATCTGTTGCATAGTACTGCTCACCTGTTGTGCATCTGCTCATCTGTTGCATAGTAACTGCTCACCTGTTGCAT
>JADBJO010015787.1:25000-32500 GCA_016801955.1 Conus betulinus | reverse complement strand
AATGTGTGCATCTGATACGCCCAACCATGTCACGCCCTGCATTCTCCATAACCTACCTCCATCAATGTTATGCTCTAAACATTGCACGCTCATACCCATCGCTATGTCACACCCCTGAGCTCAGCTTCCTCCATCATTTCGCTACCCCATCTTTGTAAGGTGCTAAAAAAATACTGATAGTCCCACCCATGTCCCGCCCGGAAATTGACGCATCCACCTCCCCCCTCTCCATACCCCAACATATATCATGATCTGAAATTCATGCCCCTGCCCCCATGCGTGTGAAACCCCCAAATCTGCATCCCCACCAAGTCACATCCCGCATCCGCGCCCCTGCACCCCCACCTATGGTATGCCCTGCATCCACGCCCTCCTTCCCTTCATCCATGTCATGCTGTGTATTTGCACCTCCTCTTCCCCATCCCCCACCCACCCATGCCACGCCCTGCATCCGCGACCGCCGTACCATCACCAATGTCATACGCTGTATCCGTGTCCCATCCATACCCGTGACCAAGTCGTACACTGCATCTGCGACCCCCCTTACACCCATCCATGTCACACGCTACTTTCACGACTCCGTAGCCATGGCATACCTTGCATGCATGTCCCCCCCCGTATTCCCCGCACGTCTATGCTGCATTCGCTCCTCCCCAACCCCCTCGAACGTATGCCCATATATGTCGCGCCCTACGTATGTGTCTTTTTCCTGCCTCCCAGACCCCCCTCCATTCGCTCATCCATATCAAACCAGGCATCCTTGCTGCCCCCCCCCCCCCCCCCCATGTCACCCTGCATACACGCTCCCCCCAACCCATCATGCTCACACCCATGTTCCCCTCCCCGCTTCCTTACGCCCACCTATTTCATGTCCTTCGTCCACCCCACCCCCCTCCAGTTCACCCAGCCATGTCACACCTTGCAAATCCGCCCTCCCTCCACGCCCACCCGTGTCATACCCTACACATCAATACACCCACCCATTTGACTCCTTGCATCTGTGTCCCACTACTCCAATACACCCACCATGCCTCGACCTTAAATCGCACCCCCCTTTTACCTCAATAAGACACCAGTGTAACGACCGTTATCTGCGACCCCCTCTGCGCCAATAAACCCCACCATGTATTGGCCTTCATCCGTCCCCTCACCTCCCCCCACTCCCGCCCCAATGACACCCATGTAACGCCTTCATCCGCGACTTCTCTGCCCAATACGACCACCAAGTCGCGCCTATCATCCACTTCCTTTGTTCCAATAGACACCCACGTCACGCCCTTCTTCCGCCCCCTCTCGGCCTCAATACGTCCACCCATGCCACGCCTTTCATCTGCTCCCCCTCTGCCCCAAGAAGACACTCTTACCAAGACCTTCATCTGCTTTTTCTGCCCCAGTGAACTCACTATGTCACGCCTTTTATCTGCGCCTTGTTTGTCCTTATTAGCCCATCTACGTCACGTCCTTCATCTGCTCCCTCTGCCCTATACACCCCATGTCATCCTTTACCTGTGCCCCCTCTTCCCAAATACACCCATCTACGTCACGTCCTTCATCTGCTCCCTCTGCCCTATACACCCCATGTCGTCCTTTACCTGTGCCCCCTCTTCCCAAATACACCCATCTACGTCACGTCCTTCATCTGCTCCCTCTGCCCTATACACCCCATGTCGTCCTTTACCTGTGCCCCCTCTTCCCAAATACACCCATCTACGTCACGTCCTTCATCTGCTCCCTCTGCCCAAATACGCCCACCATATTACAACCCTTCATCTGCGCTCCCCTCTGCCCCATACGCCCACCATATTACACCCTTCATCTGCGCTCCCTCTGCCCAAATACGCCCACCATATTACACCCTTCATCTGCGCTCCCTCTGCCCAAATACGCCCACCATATTACACCCTTCATCTGCGCTCCCTCTGCCCAAATACGCCCACCATATTACAAACCTTCATCCGCTCCCACTCTGCCCAAACACGTCCACCACACATACGTCCTTCATTCATCCGCCCCCCCCCCCCCTCCTCCCCCCGCCAAATATGCCCCACACCACATTACGCCCTTCATCCACACCCCCTCTGCCCAAATACCCACAGCATATTACGCCCTTCATCCCCCCCCCCCCCCCCCCCCTGCCAAAATGTGCCCACCACATTACGCCCTTCATCCGCATCCCCTCTGCCAAAATACGCCCACCATATTAGGTATTTACGTCCCAATACCCCCCTCCCCCAATTACGCCCTGCATCCACGACCCCTCTGCACCAATGCACCCATCCACGTCACGCCCTAAATGCTCCCCCTCTCCCTGCCTTAATACACCCACCAACGTCACGCTGTTTAGCCCCCCCCCCCCCCCCCCCCCCCCCCCCATCTAGTTCACCAACGTATGTCACGTCCTGCATCTGCACCCCCCTCTGTCCCAATATGCCCACGATGTCATGCCCTTCAATCGCGCCCCCTCTTCCCACGTATGTCCACCCGTGTCACACCCTATACATCTATCCATGTCACGCCCATGAAACCTGTACATCCTCTACGACTACTCATGTGACGTCCCGCATCCCCCCTACCTTACCCCCATCTGTGCGTGCTCTGGAACCTGCGCCCCCAAGACCCAAATCCAAGTCATGTCCTGAAATCAGCCTTCCCAACCCAATCCTTCTGCTACCCCAGCCATGCCAGGTGCTGAATGCTGCCCCCCCCCCCTCCCCAAATTTGATGCACCCTCCCCCTTCCCCATACCAGTACCATGATCTGAAATCTACACCCCTATCCCCATCCATGTGAATCCCCCAAATCTGCATTCCCCCGTTTTTCCACCAATGTCACTTCCTGATCCTAAACTACCCCCTGAATCTACCCCCCCCCCCCCCCCCCCCCCCCCCCCCCCCCCCCCCGTGCACTCCCATCCATGTTAATTCCTGCATCTGAGCCCCTCACCACCCCACCCATGTTATGCCCTGTATTTGCATTCTTTTCTCCCCATGGTACGTTTTGTATCTGCGACCACGGTATCCCCACCAACATCATTCGCAGTATCCGTGTCCCATACACCTGTCACCATGTACACACTGCACGTGCGACCCCTCTCCCCATCCATGTTACAGCCTGCATCTAGGAAGATGTATTCTCTGCATCCATGTCACCTGTACTCCCACACGTCTTACCCTGCGTTAGCTCCTCCCCGTATGCCTCCCGCATATGCCCATACATGTCGCGCCCTGCGTACGTGCCTCTCCTCCCTCCCACTTCCCGTTAACTCATTCATACCCATTCAAATCGCATCATGCATCCATGCTGCCCCCCCCCCCCCCTTCCCCCGTGCACCCAGACGTCACGCCCTGCATACACACTCCCTCCCCCTCAGTACGCCCCACCCAGGTGGATCCACGCTTCCCCCCTCCCCTCCCTTCCATATGCCTATCCATTTTATGCGCTACATCCTTCCCCTGTCCCCTTCAGTTTCGCCGAGCTGTGTCAGCCCTGTATCTGCACCCACCCTCCTCGCCCACCCGTGTCATTGTATCTGTTCCTACTCTGCCCCAATCCGCGCCCTTATGCACCAGTACCGCCACTATGTCACGCCCTTCATTCCCGCACCCCCCAACCCCACCCCTTCCCAAGAAGAAACCCATTTCATGCCTTCAGCTGCGTCCCCTCTTTCCCATATGCTCACTATGTCACGCCCTTCATCCATCCCCCTCTGCCCCAGTGCACCCATCATATCACGCCCTTCATCCACCCCTTTGCCCCAGTACACCCCACCATGTCACGCCCTTCATCTACCCCTTGCCCCAGTACACCCACCATGTCACGCCCTTCATCTACCCCTTTTGCCCCAGTATAACAACCATGTCACGCCCTTCATCCACCCCCTCTGCCCCAGTGCACCCCCATATATCACGCCCTTCATCTACCCCTTTGCCTCAGTGCACCCACCATGTCACGCTCTTCATCATCCACCCCCTCTGCCCCAGTACACCACCATGTCACGCCCTTCATCCACCCCCTCTGCCCCAGTACACCCACCATGTCACGCCCTTCATCCACCTCCTCTACCCCAGTACACCCACCATGTCACGCCCTTCATCCACCCCTTTGCCCCAGTACACCACCATGTCACGCCCTTCATCTACCCCTTTGCCCCAGTACACCCACCATGTCACGCCCTTCATCTACCCCTTTTGCCCCAGTATAACACCATGTCACGCCCTTCATCCACCCCCCTCTGCCCCAGTATAACAACCATGTCACGCCCTTCATCCACCCCCCTCTGCCCCAGTACACCCACCACGTCACGCCTTCATCCACCCCCTTTACCCCCCAGTACACCCACCACGTCACGTCCTTCATCCACCCCCCTCTGCCCCAGTACACCCCACCATGTCACGTCCTTCATCTTCCACCCCCTTTACCCCAGTACACCCACCATGTCACGCCCCCTTCATCTACCCCCTTTGCTGCCCCAGTATAACAACCATGTCACGCCCTTCATCCACCCTCCTCTCTGCCCCAGTACACCCCCACCACGTCACGCCCTTCATCCACCCCCTTTACCCCAGTACACCCACCACGTCACGCCCTTCATCCACCTCCTTTACCCCAGTACACCCACCCACGTCACGTCCCTTCATCCACCCTCTCTGTCCCAGTACAAACACCATGTCACGTCCTTCATCCACCCTCTCTGTCCCAGTACAAACACCCACCATGTCACGCCCTTCATCCACCCCCTTTACCCCAGTACACCCCACCATGTCACGCCCTTCATCCACCCCCTTTACCCCAGTACACCCACCATGTCACGCCCTTCATCCACCCCCTTTACCCCAGTACACCCACCACGTCACGTCCTTCATCCACCCTCTCTGCCCAGTACACCCACCATGTCACGCCCTTCATCCACCCTCTCTGCCCCAGTATACCCACCATGTCACGCCCTTCATCCACCCCCCTTTACCCCAGTACACCCACCATGTCACGCCCTTCATCCACCCCCTTTACCCCAGTACACCCACCATGTCACGTCCTTCATCCACCTCCTTTACCCCAGTACACCCACCATGTCACGTCACGTCCTTCATCCCCCCTCTCTGCCCCAGTACAAACACCATGTCACGTCCTTCATCTCCACCCTCTCTGCCCCAGTACACCCCACCATGTCACGCCCTTCATCCACCTCCTTTACCCCAGTACACACACCACACGTCACGCCCTTCATCCACCTCCTTTACCCCAGTACACCACACCACGTCACGTCCTTCATCCACCCTCTCTGCCCCAGTACACCCACGTCACGCCCTTCATCCACCTCCTTTACCCCAGTACACCCCACCACGTCACGTCCTTCATCCACCCTCTCTGCCCCAGTACACCCACACCATGTCGCCCTTCATCCACCCTCTCTGCCCCAGTACACCCCACCACGTCACGTCCTTCATCCACCCCCTTTACCCCAGTACACCCACCACGTCACGTCCTTCATCCACCCTCTCTGCCCCAGTACACCCACCACGTCACGCCCTTCATCCACCCTCTCTGCCCCAGTACACCCACCATGTCACGCCCTTCATCCACGTTTCCTCTGCCCCAATACGTCCATTCAACGTCGTAGCCTTATCCGCACCCCTCTGCATCTCGCACCCCCTGTGCTCCAAAATGCCCTCCCGTGTCACGCTCTGCTTCGTTGACCCTGTGTGCCCCAGTAGGTCCACAAACGTCACGCCCAGTTCCACGCCACATCTGCCGTAAAATTCCCTGAAATCTTCACTCCCTGTTCTCCCACTCACGTCACGCCATGAAACTCGTGCTCCCTGTACCTTAAATCGCGTTTAGGCCCTGAAAACTGTGCACCCTTTACACTCACCTGTATCACGCTGTCCCTACCATCACCCCCACCTATATCACGCTCTAAGCCCCGCACCACCACCACCTCTTCCCCATCTCCTCCTTTACCCCCACAACACCAGACACGGAAATCCGCAACTCCATATTCCCACTCTTTCACGCCTCGAATTCTACGCACCCGTCCCCTCTGAACCCCAACCTGTCAGGATCTGAAATTAACACTTCCTACCCATGTGAAACCCAGAAATCTGCATTCCCATTATTCCCACCCATTTTATATCGTGCAGTCGTTGCCCAGGTACCCCCCATTTCATGTTAGGCCTTCCCTCTTCATTCCCATTTCACCTCCTCCCCACCCATGTCAAGCCCTGAAATCCGCGCTCCTTGTACCCCTACCCATGTTACACACCCTGCATCTGTACCTCCTCCCCATCACCCCACCCATGTCATGTCCAGCAACCGCGACCGCCATACTCCCCGACCACATTATGCGCTGCATTTCCGTCCTTTATACCCCGGAACAATGTTGTACGCTGCATCCGCGACCGCGTACCAATGGCACACCCTGCATATGCGTCCCGCGCATTGTCATACGTCATACCCTGTATTCGCTTCTCCCCCCACCCGCCTTCCACGTACACCCATCCTCGTCATGACCAGCATCCGAGTCACGTGTACCCCACCCATGTCACGCCCTGCATCTAAGCCTCAGCGTACGCACGCCGACTGAACAAATGAATGAACGACTAACCGAACGAATGACTGAACGACCGACTAAGCGACTGAACGAACGAATGACAACGACCAACAAACCGACTGAACGAACGAATGACTGAAGAACGACTGACTGACTGAACGAACGAATAACTGAACGACCGACTGAACCGACGAATGACTGAACGACAGACTAACCGACTGAACGAAAGAATGACTGAACGACCGACTGAACGACTCAATGACCGACAAACCGAATAAACGAACGAATGAATGACTGAACGATCGACTAACCGACGGAACAACTGAACGACCGACTAACCGTCAGCACGACCGAGTGACTGAACGACCAACAAATCGACTGAACAAATGGCTGAAAGACCCGATTAACCGATTGAACGAACGAATGACTGAACGACCGATTGAACAAATGAATGACTGAGCGACCGATTAAATGAACGAATGACTGAATGACAGACTAACCGACTGAACAAATGAATAACTGAACGACCGACAACCTGACTGAACGAACGACCGACTAACCGATTGAACGAACGAATGACTGAACGACCGACTGAACGAATGAATGAACTGACAACCGATCGAACGAATGAACGACTGGAGGACCGACACACCGATTGAACGAATGAATGACCGAAATGCCGACTGAAAGATGGGATGACTGAAGGACAGATTGACCGACTGAACGAATGAATGACTGAACAACTGACTGACCGACTGAACGAATGAATGACTGTCCGACTACAAAAATCAATCACTAAACGACCGGCCAAACCGACCGAATGAATGAATGAATGAGTGACTGACTGAAGAAATGATTGATTGACCAACCGACTGAACAAATGACTGACTGACCAAACCGACAGAATAATCGACTAAAGAACCGATCGACCGACTGAACGAATAAACAACCGA
>JADBJO010015787.1:7500-12500 GCA_016801955.1 Conus betulinus | reverse complement strand
CTCTCTCTCTCTCTCTCTCTCTCTCTGTCTCGCTCTTTCTCTCCCTCTCCGTTCCGTCACTGTCCCGTCTATCTGTCCAGTCTATCTCTCTCTCTCTCTCTCTGTCTGCCTGTTGCTGTCTGGCTGAGTCAGTCAGTCAGTCAGTCTCTCTCTCTCTGCGTGCGTGCGTGCGTGCGTACGTGTGTGTGTGTGTGTGTGTGTGTGTGTGTGTGTGTGTGTGTGTGTGTGTGTGTGTGTGTGTGTGTGTGTGTGTCTCCGTCGTCCCATCCGTTTCTATACCGGCATGTAAGTATGTGTGTGTGTGTGTGTGTGTGTGTGTGTGTGTGTGTGTGTGTGTGTGTGTGTGTGTGTGTGTGTGTGCGCGCGCGCGCTCGCGTATCTGTATGTGTGTGTGTGTGTGTGTGTGTGTGTGTGTGTGTGTGTGTGTGTAAGCGCTAACAAGCCACATATACGATCAAAACGATTACTACTGAGTGACTATTTTAAGATACCTAAGAATGTCAAAGTTACAGCAGCCTTTTTGCATTTGATGCTACACCCTGTAAATGCAAACGAAGAATGTGAAAGAACGTAATCTTTTTTTCTCTTTTTAAGCTTAACCTGACGCTAAATGTAAGTATATGTTTTGCCTTATCAGTCCCTGACTGTTGTTGAACCGAGGAAAATGTTTAGTGTGGTCGTGTGCATATTTGTCTCCCCCCCCCCCCCCCCCCCCCCCCCCCCCCCCGTTTTAAAACCCCCCCCCCACCCCCCCCACCCCAAACACACCACCGTTTTAAACGTTATTTCAAAATAATCATACGGAAACTTGTCAATAATGTAGTCACTATTCAATACTCTTGACTTCATTCAAAATGACCTTTTCTATTAACCGTTCTGAAACTTTCAAAGCTGTAACAACACAGAAAACAATGGCTCAGGATCGCACGGAACAACCAGTGAAACGGCAGTGTATACCTATCAGAATATAGTTACAATCTAGTTTTACTGACCTCCCTTCAAACCTCATTTCAGGTAAACCATATCAAAACCCTGTCGAATCTGAAACTCTTCAAAACGAATGGAATGTGTTCAAATTGATTGTGGAACTGACCTTAATAATTTGTGTAGAATGCAAAGCGTTTGCGCGTCTCTTTACACTGCTGAAATATTCATGCCATATCCCATACCTACTTTACATTTTGAAAAAAAAAAAAAAAAGGTTTAAAAAAAAAAAAGAAACAAGACTTCACGTGTTTCCCAATGTGTGCGGTTGCATTGAAAAGGAGGACAAGGCAGAAGAAGGAGAGCGGGCAGAGGCGGGGATGAGAAGCAGGAGGATCAGTTTAAAAAAAAAATAATCAGAATTACTGTGAGTCACAGCACTGAGAGACATGAAAGAAAATGATCAGAAATCAGCTGCAGTACTTACATACCAGCGACATGGCACCTATCGCAGTTATCACAATCATGTCTTGCTTACAATGAGTACTGTCATCCCTGGTGGTGTTACGCCACTACTCTTACTGCTGCTACTACTACTTCCGCTCCTACTACAACTACTACTACTACTACTACTGCTGCTGCCGCTGCCACTACTACTACTATTACTGCCGCTGCTGCTGCTATGTGCCCAGTACATCGCGACAGTCATGACAAGACGATTTAACAAAATCTTATCAACAATGGCGCTGAGCATGTACATTTCAAATGCACACGCACGTGTGTGTGTGTGTGTGTGTGTGTGTGTGGTGTGTGTGTGTGTGTGTGTGTGTGTGTGTGTGTGTGTGCGTGCGTGCTGACAGAACTTTCTATATTCTGCGTGGTGACAGCCCTGTCATGGTTCAAGGTGGTCTCCTGGACGACAATAAAATGACAGTGACTGAATCAATATCACAGAGGGTTGTTTATGTTGGGTTTATTTATTTTTTAATAAAGATATTCCAAGGTTCTAAGCTGACCGGCAAGACCGATGCTGCCACTGAGAGGATGTGCTACTGGTGCCAGGTGCGCAAAAATATTTTACACCTTACGGAGTAAGTAACAACGTCAGACGTGAACCGGATATCCTACACTTTACAGAGAAAGTAATACAATGCCAGTCATGGACCAGGTATCCCACATGTAACGGCGAAGTTAACATAACGTTAGGAGAAGATCGGGTACTACACACTTTACGGCGAAAGTAAACTAGTGTCAGGCGTACACCGAGCATCCTATACTTTACGGCGAAAGTACCACAGCGTCAGGCGTGCATCAGGTATTCAGCACCTTGCAGAGAGAGAGAAACAATGTCAAGCATGCTCCGGGCATCTTACACCTTACGGTGAAAGTAACAGAGCCGGCGTGGGACTGGGCATCCTACACTTCACGGCAACAGTAGCATGGTACCACGTGCGCACGGATACCCTACACATCACGGATTAAGAAACAGGTTGCGAGAAGTGCACAGACATCCTACGTCTTACGGCGAAAATATCATGGGTGCCAGCTTACCATAGGAGAAAAAAAACATGGTGCTGGATATGCGCGGACAGTCTACATGTTACGCAGGCAGTAACACAGTGCTGGGTAGGCGCGGATAGCCTGCAACTTACGGGGGATGTAACATGGTGCTAAATGTGAACGGATATCCTACAGCGAAGTAACATGGTGCCAGATATGAACGGATATCCTACACCAAAAATAACACGGTGCCCGATGCGAACGGATATCTACACCGAAAATAACAAGGTACGAGTTATGAACGAACTGCTACACCAAAAATGAAATGGAGCCAGACACGAACGGATATCCTACACCGAAAATAAGCACTAAGAAAGGAAAGATGGATGTAGACGTCATGACGAAGGGGGAAAATGGATGAGGATATCGTGAAGGAAAAAAAAAAAATGATGATCACACTGTGAGAAAAAAATAGATATGCTGAGAATGTCTTGAAGAGGAAAAATAAGAATATCATGAGACAGGAAAGGTACACTTGGACATAGTGAGAAAGGGACATAAATATAGACATCATCAGAAAAAGGAAGGTACACACGAACGTCATGAAAAGGTTAGATAGAAGTAGAGCCATAAGGAAGGAAATATGGATATGCACATTTTGCACACGGAAAGTGGATTGAGAAATCGTGAGAAAGAAAGAAAAAGTATCACGGACTTTATGACTAAAGCAGTACAGATGAGGACCTAGAGATGAAATAAAGACGTGTGAAGGTACGCTGTAGGACAGATGGTTGGGGACATCATCCCAAAGGAAAGACTGCTGAGGACATTAATGGGAAAAAAACAAGATAGCAAAGGTTACGCTGAGACAGGTAAGATGAGAAGGCACTAGACGGCGAAGGAAAGATAAATGAGGGTCGAATGAAAAACAAATGGTGGATAGGGACAACGGAAAAGATGCATAGAAGATATGAGAAAAGAAAGAAGAGGCAGAACTCCATGAAAGGGAAAGACGGATGAGGATGTCATCAGAAAGGAAGCATGGATGAGGACATTATTAGTAAGGAATGATGGATGAGGGCATTATGAGTAAGGAATGATGGATGAGGGCATTATGAGTAAGGAATGATGGATGAGGGCATTATGGGTAAGGAATTATGAGTAAGGAAAGATGGATAAGGGCATTATGAGTAAGGAAAGATGGATGAGGACATCATGAGAAAAGAAAGATGGATGAGGACATTGTGAGAAAGGAAAGATTGGGGAAGCGACTAACACTTTCATGAGAAATAACAGACGGATGAAGAAGTTAAAAAGAAAGAAAAGAAAAGAAAAAAGGAAGATGGGCGAGGATACCATGACACAGAGAAGGTGGAGGAGGACATCGTGAGCTCATAACAAGAACATGGTGAGACAGGAAAGGACAGGTTAAGACACTATGGAGGAGGAAGGATGGGTGAATATAAGAAAGAAATTGAAAAATGGAGCAGGACATGCGAGAAATGCGAATGGGAAAATCACGAGAACAATAGGACGCAGAACAAATAGTGACAAAGGAAGGGACTGACGAAAAACAAGTGGCTAGAAAAAGGGATGGCTGAAAGCATGGTGAAGAAGAAAAACACACGGGGACATAAGAAAAGAAAAAAAAAACGGGTGTATGAGAGCACCACGTGTAAGAAAGAACACAGTGGCTGATAAGATAATAGGGAAGGAAAGACTAGATGAGACATGAGGAGGAATGAAAGGACGGATAAGAGATGGTGAGGAAAAAAGGGCGGATGACAACGCCACAGGTTAAAAACCATGAAAAGATTAAATGGCATGGGGAAAGAAAACGATGGATGAAGACGTGGTGAGAAAAGAAAGGATGGGAACACGGTAAGCACGGACCATGAGGACAATGTGAGAAAGGCCAGTGATGATGAGGACAAAGTGAGAAAGGCCAGTGATGATGAGGACAATGTGCGAAAGGCCAAAGTGAGAAAGACCAGTGATGATGATGACAAAGTGAGAAAGGCCAGTGATGATGAGGACAAAGTGAGAAAGGCCAGTGATGATGAGGACAAAGTGAGAAATGCCAGTGATGATGAGGACAATGTGAGAAAGGCCAGTGATGATGAGGACAATGTGAGAAAGGCCAGTGATGAGGAGAACAATGTGAGAAAGGCCAGTGATGATGAGAACAATGTGAGAATGGCCAGTGATGATGAGGACAATGCGAGAAAGGCCAGTGATGATGAGGACAATGTGAGAATGGCCAGTGATGATGAGGACAATGCGAGAAAGGCCATTGATGATGAGGACAATGTGAGAATGGCCAGTGATGGTGAGGACAATGTGAGAATGGCCAGTGATGATGAGGACAATGTGAGAAAGGCCAGTGATGATGAGGACAAAGTGAGAAAGGCCAGTGATGATGAGGGCAATGTGAGAATGGCCAGTGATGATGAGGACAATGTGAGAAAGGCCAGTGATGGCATTTTCAGAAAAATAAGATCGAAGACCACAAAAGGAAAGGGTGAATAAAGGGGAAATTTTTTCCTGTTTCCCTTCGCACTCCTCTGCTCTCTACA
>JADBJO010015786.1:28076-42609 GCA_016801955.1 Conus betulinus | reverse complement strand
GAGAAGAGAGAGAGAGAGAGAGAGCGAGACAGACAGTGAGGTCAGGTCAGTAGGTCAAAACATGTTCT
Organism: Conus betulinus; assembly: GCA_016801955.1. Classification (NCBI taxonomy): domain Eukaryota; kingdom Metazoa; phylum Mollusca; class Gastropoda; order Neogastropoda; family Conidae; genus Conus; species Conus betulinus. Next base: position 42,541 of record JADBJO010015786.1, on the reverse strand, counting down.
GACTAAACAAATGCAAGCAACATTACAGCCTCTTCAACTTTCTTATCTTTAACATGTGTCCCCCCCCCCTCCCCCAACCCCAACCCCCACCCCAACAGCCTCCCTGCCCCCCATAACCATTTCCAAACCCTTTTTGTTTGTATTTCGTGTCCCTTTTGCAGAACTCCAGGCTAAACACAAGCGAGCCCACAAAACTATACTATAAAGCTAGTCTGATTCAATACAGTTTCAGTTTCGTCTAAGAGGAGTGTCACAATTCGCTCTAGTCCATGTCGGCTTCACCACATCCGCTAAGTTTGAAGACCACATTGCGCATGATTTTAAAGCCGATGGATTGATTATTAATGACGAAGATGAGAGATTGTAAGAAAAGGGGGTCTCGTGGCTACGACTTAGCAGATGTCTGACCTACCTAGCCCAACGCACTGGTCAGACCTTGAGTAACCTACCTAACATTGGCATTATTGTATGTGTGTGTGGGTGTGAGTGTACATCTGTGTGTGTGGGTGTGTGGGCACGGGCCCGTGTGTGTGTGTGGTGTGTGTGTGTGCGTGTGTGTGTGTGTGTTGTGTGTGTGTGTGTGTGTGTGTGTGTGTGTGTGTGTGTGTGTGCGTGCGTGTGTGTGCGTGTGCAGAAGTGCATGTGCGTGTGTGTGTGTGTGTGTGTGTGTGTGTGTGTGTGTGTGTGTGTGTGTGTGTGTGTGATTTTGTGGGCTTGTGTTGCTGTGCGGGCATCTGCACATGTGTACAGTGCATGGTTCAGTCCATAGCACCACACAGACGACTTAAACACCAAGACCAATCCGTGCTCAGCAGATTGCATACACTCAGCCTGCAAAGACTGTATACACACAGCAAAGAAAACAAGGCAGACTGTATACACCCAACCAGCAAAGAAACATGGCAGACTGTATACACCCAACCAGCAAAGAAACATGGCAGACTGTATACACACCCAGCAAAGAAACATGGCAGACTGTATACACCAACCAGCAAAGAAAACATGGCAGAGATGCATACACCCAACCAGCAAACAAACATGGCAGACTGTATACACCAACCAGCAAACAAACAAGGCAGACTGTATACACCCAACCAGCAAAACAAACAAGGCAGACTGTATACACCCAACAAGCAACATGGCAAACAAGGCAAAGAAAAACAATGGCAGACTGTATACACCCAACCAGCAAACAAACAAGGCAGACTGTATACACCCAGCAAAGAAACATGGCAGACTGTATACACCCAGTCAGCGAAGAAACATGGCAGACTGTATACACCCAGTCACACTGTATACACCCACGAAGAAACATGGCAGACTGTATACACCAACCAGCAAAGAAACATGGCAGACTGTATACACCCAACAAAGAAACATGGCACACTGTATACACCCAGCAAAGAAACATGGCAGACTGTATACACCCAGCAAAGAAAACATGGCAGACTGTATACACCCAACAAAGAAAAACATGGCAGACTGTATACACCCAACCAGCAAAGAAACATGGCAGACTGTATACACCCAACCAGCAAAGAAAACATGGCAGACTGTATACACCCAACAAAAGAAACAGGGCAGACTGTATACACCCAGCAAAGAAGCAAAGAAACATGGCAGACTGTATACACCCTGCCAACAAAGAAACATGGCACACTGTATACACCCAACCAGCAAAGAAACATGGCACACTGTATACCCCCAACAAAGAAACATGGCACACTGTATACACCCAGCAGCAAAGAAACATGGCAGGACTGTATACACCCAGCAAAGAAACATGGCAGACTGTATACACCCAACAAAGAAACATGGCAGACTGTATACACCCAGTATAGCAAAGAAACATGGCAGACTGTATACACCAAGCCAGCAAAGAAACATGGCACACTGTATGCACCCAGTCAGCAAAGAAACATGGCACACTGTATACACCAAGTCAGCAAAGAAACATGGCACACTGTATACACCCAGCAAAGAAACATGGCAGACTGTATACACCCAGCAAAGAAACAGCAAAGAACACAGTCAGCAAAGACTGTATACACCCAGCAGCAGAGAAACATGGCAGACTGTATACACCCAGCAGCAAAGAAACATGGTAGACTGTATACACAGACAGCAAAGAAACATGGCAAAGGACTGTATACACAGACAGCAAAGGAACATGGCAGACTGTATACACAGACAGCAAAGGAACATGGCAGACTGTATACACCCAGACAGCAAAGGAACATGGCAGACTGTATACACAGACAGCAAAGGAACATGGCAAAACAACACGCTGAAGACTGCACTCTCTTTGTTCCCATCACTCGCTGGGTTTATGGCTGCCTTGAGGCATAACAACTGATGCCACTGCCAGTGCTGCTAACACTGCTGCTGCTGCCACTCTTACCGTCTGCCACATACTGTAATACTGGTTCTACATGTGCCACCACAACAGCACTGCAAACGTCAGCAGCAGAAGACTGATGTCTGGAACCAGTGTCATCGGAGATCCGGGACAAAGAGCCGTTTGTTTCATGTGCTGCCGTTTGACTGTGCAGACCCAGTTGTGGCTGTCATCTGTTTTCGTCTTTTGTAGTTGAGCTCGCCGTGTTCCTGTTAAATAAACACAGATGGCACAAAAGAGCTGGAAGAAAACTCTAGCGCAGCTCGACAGCAGAAGGTCTTCAGAGAAGAAGAGGGATGGGATGGAGTACAGGCTTTGTCATAGAGGTAAGCAGGGAAGGGGAAGTTTTGGGTCCCTGCCATGTTTTTTCTCATCTGTTTTCGAAGAAAGAAACAATGAAAAAAAAAGAAAATAAAACAAAGGACAGAGATAAGATAGCGAAGAAGGAGTGAGGATGAGGGGGTGGGATGGGGGATGCAGAGGAACAGGGCAAGGGAGGGGGTTGCACACCATCCCATAATTCTTTGATGGAAAGATTGCAGGGTTAAAACAAACGTTTATGTTAAATGCCTCCCGGGTAGGAACATGACAGGGGAGTCATTTTATTCCATTAGGCCACAGGCCAAGTGTGTTGTCCAGCCCCACCCCTCCCCTTCCACCACACGTGCAACATGTCTGTGTCTGTCCCTGCGTGTCGTGTTGTGTGTCAGTGTGCTGGCTGCAGTGATCCCCCCTGTCATCTTGTTGTCACAGGTTCTCCCCTCCCCATCCATCACACTTGGGGCCCAGTCTCTAGGAAACAGACAACGCCCCACACGCTGTGTACACTGCTGGTGGACCATCCATCATCATATAATCCACCCTCAAAACACATCCGCCCTATCTACGCCCTATCTACGCCTTTGGTGCCTGAGTTTCAAGCAGCTGCTTTTATGTTTTGTTTCGTTCTGATGTGAGGTTCGTCCGTCGAGTCGACGTGAACCACTTCAGTCATCTTGGGGGTGAGAGGGGTGTATGTGTGTGTGAGATGATCTGTTAATACGCAGGTGGCTGATCAAGCCGACGTGTGCGGTGACAGCTTGGAGAGGCAATGTGGGAGACCTGCTCTTGATTGCTGGCGCGGGCTTTCCTTGCCTGTCTCTTTGTTTGCGCTGCAGCTGTCCTCCTTTCTTCATTTGAATTGGCACCTTTGTGGATAGAGTGGCGCCATCTAGCTCGATCCATAGCAGTTTGTTTCCATGTGTCAGGGTTGATGTTAAATGTTTTCATGCATAAATTTCAAAACAGAGTGACTGAGGGCGGAAAATGAACTAAAATTTTGAAAGAAATGGGGTTCGTTATCGCCGAGGACACAGACAAACAAGAGTACAGGACAAGACACAATGCATTTCGACCTCTTGGCTCTTCTTCAGGTGAAAGCAAATAACATTTAGGACAGTGAAAACGAAGAACGAGAAACCACTTATCTTTTGCTCTCCTCACGATCAAAATGGCTCCGGACGGAAACGAGGCTACCCAGAAGGGATCATGCGAGAGGAAATAGTGAGGGGGGGGGGGGGGGGGGGGGGGGGGGGGGGGGAGGGGGGGGGGGGGGGGGGTGGGGGGGAGGGGGCATTATATATATATATATATATATATAATAGTAAAAATGATGATGATGATGATGATGATAAATAAATAAAAAATAAAAATAATAATAAAGAAATAAGTGAAAACAAATAATAAATTCTCTTTCTGATTTTGCTTTTATGGATGTTTTTTTGAGTGTCTTTGAAGTGTTTCTTCTGACCTCCATGGCAACGCTTTCGTTGTTACAGCTCACCACAGAAGAGTCTCTTGGGTAACTGGTGGTCTGGCATGCCAGCTACACGACTTGCCCATGGAAACTGAGACAGCATCAGGATGGTGTCTGATCTACATGCACTGTCGCACAGGAACAAACCCCCCCCCCCCCCCCCCACCTTTCCCCTCTGTCCCCCTCCTCTTCCTCCACTTCTCTGTCGTCTGCCCGACTGCCCACTTCCAGCCCCTCAGGCATGTCAGTGTGGTGATGTCGGCAGTCCACAAACCCTACATGTCAGTGTGGTGATGTCGGCAGTCCACAAACCCTACATGTCAGTGTGCTGATGTCGGCAGTCCACAAACCCTACATGTCAGTGTGCTGATGTCGGCAGTCCACAAAACCCTACATGTCAGTGTGCTGATGTCGGCAGTCCACAAACCCTACATGTCAGTGTGCTGATGTCGGCAGTCCACAAACCCTCCATGTCAGTGTGCTGATGTCGGCAGTCCACAAACCCTACATGTCAGTGTGCTGATGTCGGCAGTCCACAAACCCTCCATGCCTCTGCTATCCATGCTGACATATGGCATTCAACTCATCGACTGATCTGGAATCCTAGAACACAACATACTTTTTTCACAGTTTTTTTTTTCTCGTTGACGCAGATGTGTTACCATAATAATCTCTTATTTTTAGCGTTTTTACTATCTCATGTCTATATATAATCACCTATCACCTTTCCCGGAGTCTTGAAGACCGTTGGGGCGCCACAGAAGACTTCGCAACCACCGTCCTCCACTGCTCCCGCTTCTCAGACGCTCTCAGGCAGTTGCTGAGTGTGAGGCCAGTCCATGCACTGATGTTGTCCTCCCATCTCTTTCTCTGTCTTCCTCTGTCCTCCCGTCTCTTTCTCTGTCTTCCTCTCCGTCTGTCTCCTCGCACTGTTCATTGTAGAATGGTTTGGGCAAGTCCTGCTGATCTTGATACATGACCATACCATCTCATTTTCTTTCTTTTCACTGTGGACAACAGGTCTTGGTATGGTCCAGTGGCTTGCCTTACTCTGGTCTGGACCTCCAAGTTGGTAACGTGGTATTTGTATATAGACCAAGTATCTTGCGGAAGCATCTCATCTCTAATGTCTGAATCCTTCTCTCAAGTTCAGCTGTCAGAGTCCACGTCGCTATATAATGACACATAAAAACGCCCTTTTCAAAGCACCGAAAGCAAAAAAAAAAAAAAAAAAAGTACAGACAAACAATGAAATACTTTACTTCCGTTTGTGTCCTCAAAAGACAACGGGCAGTTGACATCACTTTCAAGACATCGGCTCGTATACACCAGGCATTAGATGTTTCACACCAAAGACCAGATATTAGACATCAGCTCGTATACACCAGGTATGGGATGTTTTACACCAAAGACCAAATATTAGACATCAGCTCGTGTACACCAGGTATCGGATGTTTTACCCTGACCTCAGACATCAGATATCAGATATACCACACATCAGCAGGAAGAAACCCACACATCAGCAGGAAGAAACTGTAGGGAGAGCTTGACAGCAGAAGGTCTTCAGAGAGAAACCCCTCAGACATCAGCCCTGAACTCCTGACACTGTACGGGGGCCGGACCACATCCAGCTCAACACTCCCAGATGTCCTTCTACTTTCAGAAGGGCAGATATCAGACTTCAGATGTCAGACAGACATCAGACAATAGATACAGACATCAAATAAAAGGCATTAGATATCAGACATTAGATATCAGACATTAAGTATCATACATTAGATATCATACATTACATATCAGATATTAGATATCAGACATTACATATCAGACAATAGATACCAGACATCAATTATAAGACATTAGGTATCAGACATTAGATATCAGATTGTAGATACCAGACATCAGAATAAGAGATCAAATATCAGACAGCAGACAGCAGAATGACACTTTAGATAGTAGAAGTCAGACAGCAGACAGCAGAATGACACAATAGATAGTGGAAGTCAGACAGCAGACAGCAGAATGACACAATAGATAGTGGAAGGCAGACAGCAGAACGACACATTAGATAGTGGAATTCAGACAGCAGACAGCAGAAAGACACATTAGATAGTGGAAGTCAGACAGCAGAACGACACATTAGATTGTGGAAGTCAGACAGCAGAACGACACATTAGATAGTGGAAGCCAGACAGCAGAATGACACATTAGATAGTGGAAGTCAGTCAGCAGAATGACACATTAGATAGTGGAAGTCAGACAGCAGAACGACACATTAGATAGTGGAAGTCAGACAGCAGAATGACACATTAGATAGTGGAAGCCAGACAGCAGAATGACACATGAGATTGTGGAAGTCAGAGAGTAGAATGACACATTAGATAGTGGAAGTCAGACAGCAGAACGACACATTAGATAGTGGAAGTCAGACAGCAGAATGACACATTAGATAGTGGAAGTCAGACAGCAGAACGACACATTAGATAGTGGAAGTCAGACAGCAGAATGACACATTAGATAGTGGAAGCCAGATAGCAGAATGACACATTAGATAGTGGAAGTCAGAGAGTAGAATGACACATTAGATAGTGGAAGTCAGACAGCAGAACGACACATTAGATAGTGGAAGTCAGACAGCAGAATGACACATTAGATAGTGGAAGTCAGACAGCAGAACGACACATTAGATAGTGGAAGTCAGACAGCAGACATGAAGTATTAGATACCCGATCAGAGACATTAGACACTAAACGACAAGAAATCAGAAATGAGACAGCAGACTGCAGACACTGATTACTGTATGACGTCATGCTAAGTGATACGATAACTGTTTGACGTTATGCTATGTGGTATGATTACTGTATGACGGCATGCTATGGGGTGTGATTAGTGTATGACGGCATGCTATGGGGTATGATCACTGTCTGACGTCATGCTATGGGGTAGAATCACTATATGACGGCATGCTATGGGGTATGATTACTGTATGACGGCATGCTATGGGGTATGATCACTGTCTGACGTCATGCTATGGGGTAGGATCACTGTCTGACGTCATGCTATGGGGTATGATCACTGTATGACGTCATGCTATGGGGTATGATCACTCTCTCTGACGTCATGCTATGGGGTATGATCACTGTCTGACGTCATGCTATGGGGTATGATCACTGTCTGACGTCATGCTATGGGGTGTGATTACTGTATGACGTCATGCTATGGGGTGTGATTACTGTATGACGGCATGCTATGGGGTATGATCACTGTCTGACGTCATGCTATGGGGTGTGATTACTGTATGACGTCATGCTATGGGGTTGATTACTGTATGACGGCATGCTATGGGGTTTGATCACTGTATGACGTCATGCTATGGGGTGTGATTACTGTAGACGGCATGCTATGGGGTATGATCACTGTATGACGTCATGCTATGGGGTGTGATTACTGTATGACGGCATGCTATGGGGTATGATCACTGTATGACGTCATGCTATGGGGTGTGATTACTGTATGACGTCATGCTATGGGGTGTGATTACTGTATGACGGCATGCTATGGGGTATGATTACTGTATGACGTCATGCTATGGGGTATGATCACTGTATGACGGCATGCTATGGGGTATGATCACTGTCTGACGTCATGCTATGGGTATGATTACGGTATGACGTCATGCTATGGGGTATGATCACTGTCTGACGTCATGCTATGGGGTAGGATCACTGTCTGACGTCATGCTATGGGGTGTGATTACTGTATGACGGCATGCTATGGGATATGATTACTGTATGACGTCATGCTATGAGGTGTGATTACTGTATGACGTCATGCTATGGGGTATGATCCTTGTATGACGGCATGCTATGGGTATGATGATCACTGTATGACGTCATGCTATGGGGTGTGATTACTGTATGACGGTATGCTATGGGGAAGAGACGGGGGAGAGGGCATAAGGGGGTTGGGAGGGTTCACATAAAGAAGATTTGTCCTATCATTGTCGTCAGTGATCGTGGTGATGAGATAATGACGACAGATTCAGTAGATGAAGATTTGTCCTATCTTTGTCGTCAGTGATCGTGGTGATGAGATAATGACGACAGATTCAGTAGATGAAGATTTGTCCTATCTTTGTCGTCAGTGATCGTGATGATGAGATAATGACGACAGATTCAGTAGATGAAGATTTGTCCTATGTTTGTCGTCAAAGATCGTGATGATGAGATAATGACGACAGATTTAGTAGAGGAAGATTTGTCCTATCTTTGTCATCAGTGATCGTGATGATGAGATAATGACGACAGATTCAGTAGATGGGAAACCATATTTGTGAAGGTTAGGAAGTAGAGGCATGAAGGGGGGGGGGGGGGGGGGGGGGGGGAGGCAGGTGTGTGGTATACCTGGCCTGAGGCAAAGAATGAGAATGGACTGTACAAAATGAATCGAGCGACTGGCGACACACTGGAATGAACTGAGGAAGAGTAGGAGCACACAAAGAAATGCTCTACCCATTTCCCTGCCCTCCATCCACGCACCCCCTCCCTCCCCCACCCCCCCGCCCTTCCTCTCCCGTTCACTGTCTTGATGCCCACTGATGGCACGGACAGGCCACACGTCACAGTTAGGGTTGGGCACTACAACACTGTATCATCCATGATCCTTATAACTAAAACACTGTATAATTCATGATCCATATAACTAAAACACTGTATATTCCATGATCCATATCATTAAACACTGTATAATCCATGATCCATATAACTAAAACACTGTATAATCCATGATCCATATCATTAACACTGTATATTCCATGATCCCTGTAACTAAAACACTGCATAATCCATGATCCCTATAACTAAAGCACTGTATAATCCATGATCCCTATAACTAAAACACTGTATAATCCATGATCCCTATAACTAAAACACTGTATAATCCAAGATCATCTCAGACAGGCCCTACGCCACAGTTGTAAAATCCATGATCATTCACACTGCAGAAAATCGTACATAAACTGGCAGTTTAAGGGACATTCACGTTATTGTGAAACCATGTATAGAGCAACATATTAAACAGAACTCACCATCTCTCTGTCACCCACACAACCCACACCATTCCACCCTGTCCCCACAGCTTGCTGTTGTTTCTACCACTCACCTCTGCTGGACTGCTAAACAGTCCACAAGATATTACAGTTCTTCAAGAAAGTGAGAGGGGAAGAAGAGAAGTATGTGTGTTGGGGGTGGGGGGGGGGGGGAGGGAGTGGTCGTCAGGAGAGAACACTCTGTGTGTTGGGTGGGGGGGGGGGGGGGGAGAGGGAGTGGTCGTCAGGAGAGAACACTGTGTGTGTGTGTGTGTGTGTGTGTGTGTGTGTGTGTGTGTGTGTGTGCACGCGCGCGCGCGCGTGTGTGTGTATGTGCTCGGGGGAGGTGGAGGAATAGGGAAACAAGAAATGATGGGGAAGAGGGAAACACACACACACACACACACACATGCACTCACCTCTCTCCATATTACATGGACTGACTGTGTTTCTTGTATATGCCGGATAAATGTTAGCTCCTAAAATGCCAAACTATCTGTACAAAAAAAGAAGAAAAAAAAAACAACAGAAAAACCAAGAAAGAATCACATATCATTTTGAATAAGACAAAACATGACTAAAAAGAAGAGTAGGTAAATAAGAGTAATAATGAAAAGGGAAACAGAGCACCAGAGTGACAGAAACACCCAACAAGGGTCTCATCACTCCATTTCGCCTCGTTGTTTGGGGTGTCTATTCAAAGCTGATGACACGGAGCGCCTATTGCTGTTTTTCACTGAAATTCTAAGAATGTCAAACTTCATGTACAGGCCACACGCCACAACGAGGATTTGCACTCAAACCCTGTCTAATCCATGTAAACGTTTTGAGGCCTACCATAATCTTGAGCCAGCATTTCATGTCAAACTCATATTTGATCAGAACAACTTCCCACTAATTATTTCCCTCACTTTGGGGGATTTCCACCGATGAAATCACAATCTTCAAACACTTGGCGTCTTCCTCTTAGGTGACGTCACATTTCCTGCCTTTGCACTCAGCGCTGACGTCACATTTCCTGCCTTTGCACTCACCGCTGACTCTATCTGTTCCAGCTGGAAGCTTCCGAACAGTCCCATTCCTTTGATTTTAATTTGTCTGCCTGGAACTATATCTGGCTTATCCCTTGATGGTCGCAGGAAAGAAAACGAGGAGAATCATCTTTCAGAAACAATGAAAATTCTCAAAGCTCTGATAGCACCAGTCTATAAATACTCGACTTTTTAAGTACGGCCTCGGCGCATTACTTGGTGGTGTGCAGCCACAATGCAGGCGGACTGTGGATGTGTCGGCAGACAGAGAATGCCGGAGGGCCGGCCGTCACGGACAATGCACTGACCATCCCTTAATGGGGCACCACGCCTTTGATGGGATACCATGCCTGGGTCCGGCTGGACGGAGAGTGGACAGGGCATTGTCCGGTGAGAAAGGAGAGACGGGCAGGACGGGTGAGGGACAGGTGGAGGGGAGGAGAGAAGGGGGTGGGGGTGGGGTGGGGAGGTCGGACACTTCAACCGTTTCGCCGAATGACCAATGAACGTAGGCGCATTGAGCCTAGGAGTGTGACATAGGCCAGGTGATGTCGATGACGTCATTAACGAAGGGAGTGTGACATAGGCCAGGTGATGTTGATGACGTCATTAACGATGGCAGTGTGACATAGGCCAGGTGATGTTGATGACGTCATTAACGATGGCAGTGTGACATAGGCCAGGTGATGTCGATGACGTAATTAACAATGGGAATGTGAGATAGGCCAGGTGATGTCTAGTCAAGTCAACTTTATTATCTCAATTCGAGAAATTAGTTTGTGGTCACACACATTCATAGCACATGAATAATGATTTTGTCACAGTACCCATTTTGTCACTTATGACATACATTCATATAAAAAGAAATTTGGATTTCAAGGTGACTGCATAACATAAAAATAATACTATATAAAATCATATTCTTACACCGCATTTGACAATAAATTCTAAAATGAGATTTAAAACTAGAACAACACAACTATTTGTTATATAATTGCAAAAGTATGCTCACTCTGAATTTAATGATATCTATCTATATAAATCAAAATGTAACAATAATCCATAGTAAAAAAGCAATTAAACATCATCTCTGTTCATAAAATCAATGGACAGGGGAATAAAACTTTGTTTAAAATCTGACACTTCTGCATTTCACCGATCGATATCTTCGTCCTGACTGAAGAAGGTCATACTGATTTGCAAGAAGGTGGGTCTGGTCACACGCAATCTTCTTCGATTTACAAACAACACGGCACCTGTACAGCTCACTCAGACTTTTTTTTGTCTCCCACCAACAATTTTTCCTCCCACGTTCACCACTTTCTCAAGCACATTTCTACTCTTCACAGTCACCCACCATACCAACACATAAATGAGAAAATTAAAACAGATTCCAAGAAGCGTGAATGAAATGTCCGAAGAATGTCAGTATTCACATGAAATGATCGCAGCTTACGAAGACAATACAATGTGGTTTGACATGTTTTGTGGACATAATCAACATGGGATTTAACATTCAGTTTATTATCTCAGCTATATATATTCAGCTATTATGTCGATGAAGTCACTAACGATGGCAATGTCACATAGGCCAGGTGATGTTGTTGATGTCATTAACGATTTGCCTTTCACTGCGCTCGATTGCGTTATTCTCCAATGCCCGCATAAGAACTCATATAGATTCTGCTTCCACTGTGTGGGATGACTGCTGGTGTCCATCTGAAAAGACGAGGCTCCCTGTATCGGAGAGCAGCCAAGCTTATTTTGCCTGATCCGCACCTCTCGACAGAACAAAAGAGGAAGCAGTTACACATCCCGCCTCTTTTGGGAGATCGCCGCTTTAACAAAGGTGTACTGATGTACAAGGTTTTGAACCATAACCCCCCATCACATCTGTCTAAAACTGTTCACAAGATCAGTCCTGAAGAATTCTGGGTCGAACCAGAGGTTATTGTTACCAAGACCTGGAATGATATCTTTAAAGACAAGTTGTTCATTCTCAGGAGCCCATCTGTGGAACTCACTCCCTGTGAATGTCGTAACAACGGCTTCGCTCTCCTCTTTCAAGGATAATCTTTTCAGATACTTAGCTTTGTCAACTTCTGTAACCTAAACTCGAATAACGTAAGTCTAGTTTTGTCCCTGTGTGTATTTGCACTTCCGCCCCTGCGCACGCATGTGTGTATATGTGTGTATGTTTGTGTGTGCGTGCGTGCGTGCGTGCGTGCGTGCGTGTGTGTGTGTGTGTGTGTGTGTGTGTGTGTGTGTGTTAGGAGAGGTATGTGTGGGGGGGAGGCGGAGGGGGAGGGAGGGGAATGATTAGGCGAGGGTATGGGGGAAGGGGAGGGACAGGGACAGGGTGTAGCTAGGAGAGGGGTGTGGGTGGAAGGAGAGGGGGAGAGCCAGGGGTGTGACTAGGAGAGGGGTGTGGGTGGAAGGAGAGGGGAGAGCCGGGGGTGTGACTAGGAGAGGGGTGTGGGTGGAAGGAGAGGGGGAGAGCCGGGGGTGTGACTAGGAGAGGGGTGTGGGGTGGAAGGAGAGGGGGAGAGCCGGGGGTGTGACTAGGAGGGGGTGTGGGTGGAAGGAGAGGGGGAGAGCCGGAGGGTGTGACTAGGAGAGGGGAGAGGGGGTGGGGGGTCTGGGGGGAGGGGAAGGGGGAGGGCCAGGGTGTAGCTAGGAGAGGGTGTGGAGAGGGGAGGGGGAGGGGGAGGGCCAGGGTGTAGCTAGAGAGGGTGTGGAGGAGGGGGAGGGGGAGGGCCAGGGTGTAGCTAGGAGAGGGTGTGGGAGAGGGGGAGGGGGAGGGCCAGGGTGTAGCTAGGAGAGGGTGTGGAGAGGGGGAGGGGGAGGGCCAGGGTGTAGCTAGGAGAGGGTGTGGAGGAGGGGGAGGGGGGGAGGGCCAGGGTGTAGCTAGGAGAGGGTGTGGAGAGGGGGAGGGGGAGGCCAGGGTGTAGCTAGCTAGGAGAGGGTGTGGAGGAGGGGGAGGGGGAGGGCCAGGGTGTGGCTAGGAGAGGGGTGTGGGGGGGAGGGGGAGGGCCGGGGTGTGACTAGGAGAGGGGTGTGGGGGGGAGAGGGAGAAGGGACAGGGTGTAGCTAGGAGAGGGGTGTGGGTGGAGGGAGAGGGGAGAGCCGGGGGTGTGACTAGGAGAGGGGTGTGGGGGGAGGGGAAGGGGAGGGCCGGGGTGTAACTAGGAGAGGGGTGTGGGGGGGGGGGGAAGGGGGAGAGCCGGGGGTGTGACTAGGAGAGGGGTGTGGGGGGGGAGGGGAAGGGAGAGAGCCGGGCTGTAGCCAGGAGAGAGGGTGTGTGGGGGGAGGGAGAGGGGGAGAGCTGGGGTGTGGCTAGGAGAGGGGTGTGGAGGGAGGGAGAGGGGGAGAGCCGGGGTGTGGCTAAGAGAGGGGGGGGTGGGAGTTGGGCGATGGGGAGGGCCGGGGTGTGGCTAAGAGAGGGGTGTGGGGGGAAGGGAAGGGGAGGGCTGGGGTGTGGCTAGGAGAGGGGTGTGGGGGGAAGGGAAGGGGAGGGCTGGGGTGGCTAGGAGAGGGGTGTGGGGGAAGGGGGGGACGGGGAGAGCCGGGGTGTGGCTAGGAGAGGGGTGTGGGGGAAGGGGGGGACGGGGAGAGCCGGGGTGTGGGGGGGGAGGGGAAGGGAGGGCCGGGGTGTGGCTAGGAGAGGGGTGTGGGGGGAAGGGAAGGGGAGGGCCGGGGTGTGGCTAGGAGAGGGGTGTGGGGGAGGGGGGAGGGCCGGGGTGTGGCTAGGAGAGGGGTGTGGGGGGAAGGGAAGGGGAGGGCTGGGGTGTGGGCTAGGAGAGGGGTGTGGGGGAAGGGGGAGGGCCGGGGGTGTGGCTAGGAGAGGGGTGTGGGGGAAGGGGGACGGGGAGAGCCGGGGTGTGGGGGGAGGGGAAGGGGAGGGCCGGGTGTGGGCTAGGAGAGGGGTGTGGGGGGGGGGAGGGGAAGGGGAGGGCCGGGGTGTGGCTAGGAGAGGGGTGTGGGGGGAGGGGAAGGGGAGGGCCGGGGTGTGGCTAGGAGAGGGGTGTGGGGTGAAGGGGAGGGCTGGGGTGTGGCTAGGAGAGGGGGGTGTGGGGAAGGGGGAGGGCCGGGGTATGGCTAGGAGATGGGTGTGGTGGAGGGGCAGAGCGAGGGTGTTGCTAAGAGAGTGGTGTG
>JADBJO010015786.1:0-12500 GCA_016801955.1 Conus betulinus | reverse complement strand
AGGGGGGAAGAGAGAGGGAGAGAGAGAGAGGAGGGGGAGAGAAGAGAGAGACAGAGAGGGAGAGAGAGAGAGAGAGAGAGGGGGAGAGAGAGACAGAGAGAGAGGAGGGGGGAGGAGAGAGAGGTGGGAGAGAGGAACGGGGAGGCAGATAGAGCGAAAGAGAGAAAGAGAGAGAGGGAAAGAAAGCAAGAGGGAGAGATGAGTGAAAAGGGAGAGAGACGGAGAGAGTGAGGGGTGGGAGAGAGAGAGGGAGGGAAAGAGAGCGAGAGAGAGAGGGAGAGAGACGGAGAAGGAGTGAGGGTGAGAAAGAGAGAGGAGAGAGAGGGGAGAGAGAGAGAGAGAGAGAGAGAGAGAGGGAGAGATGAGAGAGAGAGAGAGAGAGAGAGAGAGAGAGAGAGAGAGGGAAAGAGAGAGAGAGAGAGAGAGAGAGAGAGAACTCCGAACTCCGAAAACTTTTACTCGATTGAGGATTGGGATTGTAGGCAGGGCCTATTCTTCCCATCTCTCCTTCCTAAGCTAAATCATGCAATGAGATTTTAAAGAGGGAGAATGAGGGAGGGAGAGAGAGGGTGGAAGACAGAGAGAAGAGGGAGAAAGAGGGGGAGGGAGAGAGTGATGTGAGGGGAGGGAGAGAGAGAGATGGGGAGGAAGGGAGAGAGAGGGAGAGAGAGAGAGGGCTAATTTATTCATGTATATAGCCCCTCCCCCCCCCCCCTCCCCCATCCCACGAAGGAGTAGATATAAACCCAAATATTAATCAGACCTATTAGAAATATCTAAGTACAGTGTCAATAATCCAATCAGTGTTCAGTGTTGGCAGAAATTACTCCCACGATGAGTTTTTAGAGAAGTGTAGTATGGCAGACAAGGCTTACTCACAGCTGAACACTATCACGGTCACTGAGGAAGGAGTCAAACGACTGTTAAAAGAACTAGACCCTCATAAAGCCAGTGGTCCCGATGGACTCAGCTCAAGAGTCTGAAGAGAACTCGCGGAGGAAATAGCCCCCATACTCACTGCCATCTTTCAGTCATCCCTCACTACTGGTCAAGTTCCATCTGACTGGAGGGATGCGCTCGTCGTACCAATCTACAAGAAGGGGGAGCATTACGACCCAGCAAATTACAGGCCTGTCTCCTTGACCTGCATCTCTTGCAAGCTGGAGCACACCATCGTGAGCTCTGTGATGGAGCGTCTAGAGCGGAACGACATCCTCTATGCCCAGCAGCACGGGTTCAGGAGACAGCGATCCTGTGAGTCCCAGCTCCTGGAGTTCACTGATGAGTTGGTAGACAGCATGGAAGAGGGACGACAGACTGACATCGTGGTTATGGATTTCGCTAAAGCATTTGACAAGGTAAATCAGTCTCCTCTTACACAAACTTCACCACTATAGCATCGGGAGTGAGGTCAACCGCTGGATCAAGGGATTTCTGTCAAACCAATATCAAGTAGTTGTAGTGGAGGGAGCCCAATCAGAATATGTGAGTGTGAAGTCAGGTGTACCACAAGGATCAGTTTTGGGACCTTGCTTGTTCCTTGTATACTTTAACGATCTCCCTGAGAGCCTGACTTCACCTTGTAGGCTGTTCGCTGACGACACTGCAGCTTATAGAGTAGTCACATCCCAGCGAGACCAAGACCAGCTACAAGAGAGGACCTCCATCGCCTTGGAGAATGGGAGAGTTGGGACATGGTTTTTCACCCAGGAAGTGTACTGTTCTTCCTGTGACCAGAAGTCGGCGACCCCTTCACTACCAGTACAAACTGCATGGACACACACTTGACACTGTGTCATCAGTCAAGTATCTCGGCGTCACCATTGAGAAGAGCATCAGCTGGGATTCTCACATTGATGCCATTACTTTGAGAGCAAGCAGGATGTTGGGATTCATTCGTCGGAACTTGAAAGCTGCCCCCACAGAGCTGAGAGAGAGGGCTTACCTGACATTTGTCAGGCCCCTTTTGGAATATGCCAGCTCTGTGTGGGACCCCCATACACAGAGGAATGTGGACAGAATAGAAGCTATACAGAGAAGGGCGGCTCGCTTCGTATTGAACCGCTACCACAAGCACCTCAAGTGTGAATAACATGCTTTCTCGACTGGGATGGCCCTCCCTTCAGCGACGCCGGCAGATAGCACGTGACAATGCTGTGCAAGATTCGCAATAACATGGTCGCAGTCAGCCACAACAAACTTCATCCAGCTCCGGTCCGCCAAAGAAGAGGACATGACCAACAGTACTCTGCCATCCAGTGCCGCGCACAGTACCGGCAGAACTCATTCTTCTTTCAGAGACTGGAATGAGTTGCCAGCAGAGACTGTGGCCGCCCCCACGCTTGACGCCTTCCAGTCAAGAGTACAACTGCTGCTCTGATTCTTTTTTTTTCCTTCTTCACCGGGCGAGCCCCTACCTGAAAAGTGTCAGAAAAATCAAATTGTTGATTGTGGACACTTAAAGGAAGAAGAAGAAGAAGAAGAATTCATTGTAGTATGCATTTAAGGCTCGACAACAGAACGCAGCTTTAAACACTTTATATAAAATATATTGACCAATTCCCAAACCGTTTGTTCGTGTTCAGATGCCATAGCAGTGTCAGTCTAAAATGACTAGGATCTAGGACCAGGAGAGAGAGAGAGGGAGAGAGAGAGAGAGAGAGAGAGAGAGAGAGAGAGAGAGAGAGAGAAAGACAAGACAAAGTTTTATTTGAGCTAGGCATTTTGCCCATGTCAAGAGGGGAGGGGGGGGGGGGGGGAGGTAACAAAAGGGAAAATCATATCATAATATCGTACATAAGATGAATGAAGTTAATCGATACCGTCTTTAATCGCGAAAAGAGGGGGAAGGGATAGGACAGGTCGAGGGGTGGGGTAGGGATCGGGGTGGGATGGGGGGGGTTGGAGGGAAGATGACGAAAAGTAGCTTGTTCATAAGTCTGCAAAAATTGATCATTAAACATCATATAAAGATTGATTTCTGAAAGTAAATGCTTTAGACAGATACAGGGCAAGGGGCATACACATTCTTGTGTCAGAAAACAAAAGGCTTAATTTAAACGCATTTGGGTGGGAACAATATTTGGGTGGGATATACATTTCTCGGATAGCTTTATAGAAGTACAAACCAATAAAAATGTAATTCTGATTCTTCAGCATTCGGGCAAAAAGGACAGCTAGTGTTTTCTTTCCTTTTAGAATATCTATATCGGTGGGATTTCAAACTGTGAGACACCGAGTCTGACTCTTGACAAATGTTTTCTGACAGCAGGGTTTTTAACAGTGAATAGGTATGTCGGGACATCACATAATTGCCTGAAAGAAGAATAGAATCTGAATCTTTCTTTTGCCATAATTTTAGAATCAATATCCTGTAAATGGCAATCAAATAGTCTTTGCTTAAAGATGGACACAAAAATATTAACACATTTTTCTTTTTCTATCTATCTATCTATCTATCTATCTATCTATCTATCTATCTATCTATCTATCTATCACCAAAATGTTCTCAAGGAACGAAGAACTGAAAACAATGTTTTACAACTGTTACTCTTCAATGTTTAATAAAATCATTATCATGTATATTATGCTAGCAAACAGCGGATGTTTGTTCCCTGAGACTGTTTTGGGGAGGGACAGCATAGCCAGTTCTGAGATGCATGCGTGCGTGTGTGTATGTGTGTCTATGTGTGTGTGCGCGCGCGCGCTTTCGTGCCTGTGTGTGTGTGCGTGCGTGCGTGCGTGCGTGCGTGCGTGCGTGCGTACGTGCGTGCGTGCGTGCGTGGTGTGTGTGTGTGTGTGGTGTGTGTGTGTGTGTGTGTGTGTGTGGTGTGTGTGTGTGTGTGTGTGTGTGTGTGTGTGTGTACGGACCCGCGCGCGGGCATGTGCGTGCGCGTTTGCATTACTTTTAAATGTATCGGTTATGCATAACTCTTTTCCCTCCGCCAACTCTATCTGTCCGTCTGCCTGTCTGTCCGTCTGCCTGTCTGTCTGTCTCTCTGGAGGGGAGGAAGGAGGAGAGGATTTAGGGCGTGTGAGAGAAGGGAGAGGGGAATGGAAGGGGGGGAGGGGAGGGAAGGGAGAGGGGATGGGGAGGTGAAGCTTCGTGAAGTGGCCGCCAACAGGCCACACTGCATTGAACACGGCATGTCAGCCACATGTAGAGCGGAACACACGAGGCTTCAGCCCCCCTCCTCCCCCTCCGTAGGCCCGTGCACTCATCCGTGAACCAATCTTTGCGCCAGCTGGAAACCCCCAAAGAGTCCAATTCCTTTCATTTCTAATCTGTCTGCTTGGAACCACCTGGTTTATACCTTGGACATATGAAAGAAAATGAAGAGAATCAACTTTCAGATAGAATAATTTTTTTAAAAAGTTATCAAAACAATCTTAGTCCGCCACTCGAAAAATACTCGGCTCCTTCAGCAAGGCCTTTGGGCGTTCATTTTTGGCGTGCAGCCTGATGACAGGAGTTGGGATTTTCTTTGTCTCTTGTAGCAGTTTTCTTTTTCCCATGGAAGTAGCAGTAATGGCAGCACCAGTGGTGGAAGCATGTCTTCCACACTAAGGCTAAATAATGGCAGGAAGGGCAGTAATGGCAGCGTCTTCCACACTAAGACTAAAATAATGGCAGGAAGTGGCAGTAATGGCAGCATGTCTTCCACACTAAGGCTAAATAATGGCAGGAAGTGGCAGTAATGGCAGCATGTCTTCCACACTAAGGCTAAATAATGGCAGGAAGTGGCAGTAATGGCAGCATGTCTTCCACACTAAGGCTAAATAATGGCAGGAAGTGGCAGTAATGGCAGCATGTCTTCCACACTAAGGCTAAATAATGGCAGGAAGTGGCAGTAATGGCAGCATGTCTTCCACACTAAGGCTAAATAATGGCAGGAAGTGGCAGTAATGGCAGCATGTCTTCCACACTAAGGCTCAATAATGGCAGGAAGTGGCAGACATTATAGCTGCGGCAGCAATGTCATGAAAACAACATAGCGCTGGTTACACCGGGTACGCCACGTCTCCCCCTCCCCCATCCCCATCCCCGACACACACACACACACACACACACACACACACACACACACACACACACACACACACACACACACACACACACACACTGGCAGAGAGAGGGGGGGGGGGGCAGAGACAGAGAGACAGAGACAGACCGAGAGACAAAGGGGGAGAAGGAGAGAGAGAGAGAGAGAGAGAGAGAGAGAGAGAGAGAGAGAGAGAGAGAGAGAGAGAGACTGGGGAAGAGAGAGAGAGGGAGAGAGAGAGGGGGGAGAGAGACAGAGACAGAGACAGACAGTCAGAGAGAGAGACAGAGACAGAGACAGACAAAGAGAGACAGAGAGAGACAGAGAGAGACAGAGACAGAGAGAGAGACAGAGAGACATAGAGAGACACAGACAGACAGACAGACAGACTGACAGACAATACCATGAAGATCAAAGTTAGACGCTGTTCACGCCGCCCTCTCATCGTAACTGCCCCTGGCTGCGTTGTCGCTTCCTTGGGGGCAGCAGGGGAGAGACAAGGGGGGTGGCTTTTCACTTCTGGAGGAGCAGTTGTCGGCAGACGGAAGTTCCAATTATCCCTCCTGCAGCTGGCTCTGAAATTGTCAGAAACGTTTCGTTAAGTCACGGGGGGGGGGTGCTAGGTCTGGTAGCATGTGTCAAACGTTGCCGTTAAGTCACGGGTGGCTAGGGCTGAACACACAGTGACTAGCGACACTGGTGCTGAGACTTCATTACAGCATGTCACCATCACCATGACCTCACTATATAGTAACTAATCATCCATCACCATGAGCCCACTATAAACTGACTTATATGACATCACCATGAGCCCACTATAAACTGACTTATATGACATCACCATGAGCACACTATGAACTGACTTATATGACATCACCATGAGCCCACTATAAACTGACTTATATGACATCACCATGAGCCCACTATAAACTGACTTATATGACATCACCATGAGCCCACTATGAACTGACTTATATGACATCACCATGAGCCCACTATAAACTGACTTATATGACATCACCATGAGCCCACTATAAACTGACTTATATGACATCACCATGAGCCCACTATAAACTGACTTATATGACATCACCATGAGCCCACTATAAACTGACTTATATGACATCACCATGAGCCCACTATAAACTGACTTATATGACATCACCATGAGCCCACTATAAAGTGACTTATATGATCATCACCATGAGCCCACTATAAAGTGACTTATATGACATCACCATGAGCCCACTATGAACTGACTTATATGACATCACCATGAGCCCACTATAAAGTGACTTATATGACATCACCATGAGCCCACTATAAACTGACTTATATGACATCACCATGACCCCACTATAAAGTGACTTATATGACATCACCATGAGCCCACTATATAAGTGTGACTTATATGACATCACCATGACCCCACTATAAAGTGACTTATATGACATCACCATGAGCCCACTATAAAGTGACTTATATGACATCACCATGAGCCCACTATAAAGTGACTTATATGACATCACCATGAGCCCACTATAAAGTGACTTATATGACATCACCACTATGAGCCCACTATGAACTGACTTATATGACATCACCATGAGACCCACTATAAAGTGACTTATATGACATCACCATGAGCCCACTATAAACTGACTTATATGTCATCACCATGACCCCACTATAAAGTGACTCATCTGTCATCATCATAACCCCACTATAAAGTGACTCATCTGTCATCAGCATGATGACCCACTATAAAGTGACTCATCATCTGTCATCATCATGACCCCACTATAAAGTGACTCATCATCTGTCATCACCATGACCCCACTATAAAGTGACACATCATCTGTCATCATCATGACCCCACTATAAAGTGACTCATCATCTGTCATCATCATGACCCCATGACCCATCATGTCATCACTATAAAGTGACTCATCTGTCATCACCATGACCCCACTATAAAGTGACACATCATCTGTCATCACCATGACCCCACTATAAAGTGACTCATCTGTCATCATCATGACCCCACTGTCATCACCATGACCCCACTATAAAGTGACTCATCTGTCATCACCATGACCCCACTATAAAGTGACACATCATCTGTCATCACCATGACCCCACTATAAAGTGACACATCATCTGTCATCATCATGACCCCACTATAAAAGTGACACATCATCATCTGTCATCATCATGACCCCACTATATAAAGTGACTCATCATCTGTCATCATCATGACCCCCCCACTATAAAGTGACTCATCATCTGTCATCATCATCATGACCCCACTATAAAGTGACTCATCTGTCATCATCATGACCCCACTATAAAGTGACACATCATCTGTCATCACATGACCCCACTATAAAGTGACTCATCTGTCACCATCATCATGACCCCACTATAAAGTGACTCATCATCTGTCATCATCATGACCCCACTATAAAGTGACTCATCATCTGTCATCATCATGACCCCACTATAAAGTGACTCATCATCTGTCATCACCATGACCCCCCTATAAAGTGACACATCATCTGTCATCACCATGACCCCACTATAAAGTGACACATCTTTGTCATCATCATGACCCCACTATAAAGTGACTCATCATCATCATCATCTCATCATCATGACCCCACTATAAAGTGACTCACATCATCTGTCATCATCATGACCCCACTATAAAGTGACACATCATCTGTCATCATCATGACCCCACTATAAAGTGACACTGTCATCATCTGTCATCATCATGACCCCCCCACTATAAAGTGACTCATCATCTGTCATCATCATGACCCCACTATAAAGTGACTCATCATCTGTCATCATCATGACCCCACTATAAAGTGACTCATCTGTCATCATCATGACCCCACTATAAAGTGACACATCATCTGTCATCACCATGACCCCCCCACTATAAAGTGACTCATCTGTCATCATCATGACCCCACTATAAAGTGACACTCATCATCATGACCCCACTATAAAGTCATCATCTGTCACATCATGACCCCACTATAAAGTGACACATAAACCATGACTCATCTAAAGTGACTCATCTGTCATCACCATGACCCCACTATAAAGTGACACATCATCTGTCATCATCATGACCCCACTATAAAGTGACACATCATCTGTCATCACCATGACCCCACTATAAAGTGACACCTCATCTGTCATCATCATGACCCCACTATAAAGTGACTCATCATCTGTCATCATCATGACCCCACTATAAAGTGACTCATCATCTGTCATCATCATGACCCCAGTGACTATAAAGTGACTCATCATCTGTCATCATCATGACCCCACTATAAAGTGACTCATCTGTCCCCACTCATGACCCCACTATAAAGTGACTCATCATCTGTCATCATCATGACCATGACCCCACTATAAGTGACCCCACTATAAAGTGACATCTGTCATCATCATGACCCCACTATAAAGTGACTCATCATCTGTCATCACCATGACCCCACTATAAAGTGACTCATCTGTCATCATCATGACCCCACTATAAAGTGACTCATCATCTGTCATCACCATGACCCCACTATAAAGTGACTCATCATCTGTCATCACCATGACCCCACTATAAAAAGTGACACCATCATCTATCATCACATCACCATGACCCCACTATAAAGTGACTCATCATCTGTCATCACCATGACCCCACTATAAAGTGACTCATCATCTGTCATCATCCATGACCCCACTATAAAGTGACTCATCTCATCATCATCATCATGACCCCACTATAAAGTGACACATCATCTGTCATCACCATGACCCCCCTATAAAGTGAAGCTCATCATCTGTCATCATCTCATCATCATGACCATGACCCCACTATAAAGTGACTGTCATCATCATCTGTCATCTGTCATCATCATGACCCCACTATAAAGTGACTCATCATCTGTCATCACCATGACCCCACTATAAAGTGACACTCATCTGTCATCACCATGACCCCACTATAAAGTGACACATCATCTGTCATCACATCATGACCCCACTATAAAGTGACTCATCATCTGTCATCACCATGACCCCACTATAAAGTGACTCATCATCTGTCATCACCATGACCCCACTATAAAGTGACTCATCTGTCATCACCATGACCCCACTATAAAGTGACACATCATCTGTCATCATCATGACCCCACTATAAAGTGACACATCATCTGTCATCATCATGACCCCACTATAAAGTGACACATCATCTGTCATCACCATGACCCCACTATAAAGTGACTCATCTGTCATCACCATGACCCCACTATAAAGTGACTCATCATCTGTCATCATCATGACCCCACTATAAAGTGCTCATCATCTGTCATCACCATGACCCCACTATAAAGTGACTCATCATCTGTCATCATCATGACCCCACTATAAAGTGACACATCATCTGTCATCATCATGACCCCACCACTATCTGTCATCATCATGACCCCACTATAAAGTCATCTGTCATCACCATGACCCCACTATAAAGTGACTCATCTGTCATCATCATGACCCCACTATAAAGTGACACATCATCTGTCATCATCATGACCCCACTATAAAGTGACACATCATCTGTCATCATCATGACCCCACTATAAAGTGACCATCATCTCTCATCACCATGACCCCCCCACTATAAAGTGACTCATCTGTCATCACCATGACCCCACTATAAAGTGACACATCATCTGTCATCACCATGACCCCACTATAAAGTGACACATCATCTGTCATCATCATGACCCCACTATAAAGTGACACATCATCTGTCATCACCATGACCCCACTATAAAGTGACACATCATCTGTCATCATCATGACCCCACTATAAAGTGACTCATCTGTCATCATCATGACCCCACTATAAAGTGACTCATCTGTCATCATCCATGACCCCACTATAAAGTGACTCATCTGTCATCACCATGACCCCACTATAAAGTGAACTCATCTGTCATCACCATGACCCCACTATAAAGTGACTCATCTGTCATCACCATGACCCCACTATAAAGTGACTCATCTGTCATCACCATGACCCAACTATAAAGTGACACTCATCTGTCATCAACATGACCCCACTATAAAGTGACTCATCTGTCATCACCATGACCCCACTATAAAGTGAACTCATCTGTCATCATCATGACCCCACTATAAAGTACAGGGGAAACACCTCAGCAGCAAGAGCAGACAGACAAATCAAAGGGGAGTTCGTTAGGGCGGGACCGTCAGGGGCATGCAGTTCAGGACAGACACACTGGGAGAGACAATCAGGAGAAGACAACCCAAGGGAAGGCAAGTCAGGGAAGGGTGGGGGGAAGGCGGATGGGGAGGCAATCAGGGGAGGCAATCAGAGAGGTCGACAAACAAGGAGACACCACTGTGGTGACGTCAGAAGACCCTTCTGCAAAGACCTCACCTTCACCCTGATTCTACTGCTAAGGACAGTAATAAAGACACAAAGTAACTAACTAAATAACACACAAATACTGCACGCCCAGTTAAATTTGAAAGGAAAGCAATACGTCTGCTGTACATTTGCGATAAAAGGGGAAAAAATAAAATAAGATAAACTATCAAACAGAAGCAAAAGGAGATGGTCAATGTCCCAGCGAATGCCCCGCACTTTTTATCTCTTGGTGTGGTTCTACTTTCATCTCTTGGTGTGGTTCTGCTTTCATCTCTTGGTGTGGTTCTATTTTCATCTCTTGGTGTGGTTCTACATTCATCTCTTGGTGTGGTTCTACTTTCATCTCTTGGCGTGTTTCTATTTTCATCTCTTTAGTGGTGGTCTACATTCATCTCTTGGTGTGATTCTACTTTCATCTCTTGGTGTGGTTCTATTTTCATCTCTTGGTGTGGTTCCACATGTTGACCTGACTTCCACCCACACACACACACACACACACACACACACATACAACACACACACACACACAACACACACACACACACACACACACACACACACACACCACACACACATACGCAGGCACGCGCCGGCGCGCGCGCGCGCACCACACATCACCACACACACACACACACACACACACACACACACAGAGAAAGAGAGAGAGAGAGAGAGAGACGAGAGAGAGAGAGAGAGAGAGAAGACAGACAGACAGACAGACAGACAGACAGGCAGAGGGGAAGACAGACAGACCGACAGAGAGAGAGAAGAGGACAGAGAGAGAGATAGGACAGACAGACAGAGAGCCAGACAGAGGAGATTGACAAACAGACAGGTAAGACAGACAGACAGCAGAAAAAACAATTAAAAAGGAGAGAGAACAGAGAGACAGGAGACTGGGAACGAAATGAACGCCACACTACACACACAAACACAACACAAACACACCACACAACAAACGCACACGACAAGTATGCACGCATCGAGGCACGCATCCACGCAAACCCATCCAGACCACCCACCAACCCACACACACACACATACACACGCACAACATAAAACAAGGTAAACAACACCACACACCACACATTTTTGACACACCACACAACAAACCCACACCACACACACACACACACAACACAAAACAACAAACCACACACACGCACGCACGCACGCTTTTCACGCACGGTCAACGCCACGCACGCAAGACAAACACAACAACACAACAACAAAAACAAAACAAACAAACAAACAAAAACGGCACAAAGCAAGCACACAACGCGCTCTTCTATCCTCTCTCCTCTCTCTCTATCTCTATCTCTCTCTCTGTATCACCACCATGTCACACACACACACACAAACACACAACACACACACACACACACACACACACACACACACACACACAAACCACACAACCAAACACACACACACACCACACACACAAACACACAACACACACACACCCACACACACACACAAGACACACAAAAACACAACACACACAAACACACACTACAACACTCATCGCGCACTCACGCGAGCTTATGCTCACATATTCCAAATCCCTTGTTTTTCCAACTTTGTTCATCGGTCGATTGCTTTGTACAGTACTGGAGTAGCCGAGGGACGGAAAAAGCACGTGCTCTCCGTCAACAGCCAGTCATCTACACCGACTTCAAATGCGATTACACACACTCCACCAAACAAACCAAGCCAGTCTCTACCCCGACTTCAAATGCATACACACATCCACCAAACAAAAAACAAGCCAGTCCATCTGCACAGCCTTCAAATGCACACACCTTTCTCCAAACAAAACAAGGCCAGACGGTCAGCCCCACGGGCAGATGAACAATTCCCATCGCTCAACAGAATACACAACGACCCACAACAATGTTAACGCACGCAACTGCCAAAACCTTATTCTTGTACGAAACATGAGAATAACAGTCTGCTAAGTAAAAAAAAAAATAATAAAA
>JADBJO010015785.1:41198-42611 GCA_016801955.1 Conus betulinus | reverse complement strand
ACTTTGTAGTTTTGTAACAAATACTTTAGGTGCGATTAATGCCAAAGCCAAGAGCTTTAATGTTTTTCCATCTTGGCACCAGCTTTGCTTGCTCAAAATTTTCAGAAATTTAAAGTTTTTCTTGCCTTGTTTAAAAGGTAATCAATATGGATATTCCATGTGAGTTTCAATGTGAAGTGGACACCTAAGAATTTAGTTAAGTGTACGTACGCAAGTGTTATCCCATCCAGCTTAAAAGAGGTGGTAAATCAGAGGGATCATCCCCATTGTTGAATAACACCATACGAGTTTTTTCATGGGAAGGCTTTAGACCATTTATAAATAAGTATTTGATAAGGTTTATCAAGCTCTGCCTGATAAAGTTTTCTGTGGTAATTTATTGCTCTTTTGGGTGTGTTTTTTTCTCATGCTAGTGTTCATCACATACACAGATCATCGGCATATTGTACAACTGTAGCATTTTTAGTTACATGTTTTGGAAGATCATACAGCAAAATATTAAATAGCAATGGAGCTATTACAGAACCTTGAGGAATACCCATATTCAATGGTTTAAAACTGGAATATGTGTTTTGTACTCTGACCTGTAAACTTCTTTGTGTTAGAAATTCTTTAATATAACTGTACAAATTACCTGAAATCCCTATCGCCTTTAATTTGTATAACAATAGCATGCCATACACTATCAAAGGCCTTTCTAATATCAAAGAATGTAGCCAGAACACTCTTCCGTCTGGCAAACTGATATTTGATTTGAGTTGTTAACTTTACGATATGATCAGTGGTAGATCTTCCCTTTATAAAGCCCCCGCTTGATTAGTAGGTATTATATGATTTTTGTTACAAAAATAGATAAGTCTGTTAAGTATATTTTTTCCCATAAGTTTTGCAACATGAGAAGTCAGAGCAACAGGTCGATAACTGTCGATGATTGGGACAGGCTTTCCTTGCTTTATAATTGGGATTACTATTGACTGTTTCCAAATAACTGGCATAAGACCATCATCTATCCAAATCATTTGAAATATTTTTCATAAAAAGAGAAAAAAAAAATTCTGCATGTGTTGTAACATTTGATTTGAAATACCGTCCAGCCCTACTGACAATGTTTTATTGCATATTAAAGAGATAGCATCCTTTAATTCTTGTGTGGTTATGGGTGCATTTATGAAATGGTCATTATTTGGAACTGGTTCATCATAAAGTTCTGTTTTTTCTTGCTTTTCCCGATGTTGTCTGCATTCGTGCGGAAGGCTTTCCAGGCGCATGGTCTTAGAAAACATATTAGCAAAAGCATCGGTTTTTTTCATATGGAGTCAGGAATTTCTTAGTCTCCAAATTAATAGGATATCTTGGAATATTTATCCCTTTTTTCATAACTAGAAACTTTTTTCCATACCTTTTGAGGATCTT
>JADBJO010015785.1:18698-36198 GCA_016801955.1 Conus betulinus | reverse complement strand
TACTTCCTATTCCGTGTCAACAGAATTGCAAGTACCCAGTGGATATTCCATTATTATCAGTATTCAACAGCGACTACAATATTGTGGATTTTCCGAAAAGTGTCGTGACAAGGTTTATAGAGAGACAGTCACATTCGAATCACAGAGTTGAACATGTGACCAACTGGAATTCTAAATCAGTTGATATTATATTAGCATCGAATATTGAAAAACATTATATTGTTTATTATGGCGGAAGTTACCGTATGCTTAAACTTTATTTATCTACACTGTCTGACAATACTACAAATATCAAACTATCCAGTGGTTTGTTCAATTGTTCGGGTATATTACTATTCCACTTTCCAACATCACTTGCACTGTAATCACAATGTAGAGTGTGAAGACGGACGGGATGAAACAGAGCACTGCCCCTTCAGCAATGCTGAGTGCCAGGGGTTAGTAGCTTCACGAAACAAGTGCTACACACTGCTTAAATCTGAATTCTTCTCCGGATATGAGTGTCAACAATTAGGTGGACGTTTAGGGACTATCAAAACGAGAAAGGAGCAGAAAGATGTTTTACATTTCTATAGGTATTGTGGGTCTTTTTGCGCGTTTGTAGGTCATACGATAGGTTGGATATCTCAGCCGTTTGCATACAGCATGCTTCGAATCTGGATTGACAACACAGTTACGTACAGCCTGAATCATTTTTATCATAGCTCATATAGTATCCGAGCTAGTAGGGCTTACGAAGTTGGATATATTCACTCAATGCAACAGTCGTTTGTTGCTGTATATAACATTTTCAAGTCTGAGTATAAAATTATATTATGTGAACTGATGGCACAGTCCCATATGTCAATTGGTCCTCTCTCTGTTGCATTCGTGCAGACGCTATCACCTAATTTCACGTTTGTGTATACTGAACAGTCTCTATTTCTTTGTCAGGACGATCACATGACTCTTCTGTCATGTGATTACGATGGCCTTAAAGCAACGCACCTGGATGAATGCACTACTGTACATTTGGCTGATACACAACATACTGACATGCTGCTTCTTGGTGAACGATTCGTGTACACCTATGCCATGTTTACATGCGATAATGGAACCGAAGCGGTGCATTACACCATTGTGTGTGACTTCAGACGGGACTGTCTAGATGGAAGTGATGAGTTGTTCTGTAAGCATTCTTCCTGCCCTGGTTTTCTGTGCTTCAATGGCCAATGTGTGTGCGCTCAGTCAGCGTTGTAACTTGTACTCAGACTGCTGGGATGACTCGGATGAGATCGCATGTCTCAGTGCCCACTTCTACCTTTATAAGGCTGGCGAGAAAGGGGAAAATGCAAAGCAACTATTCTATATAAATCTGAATGGGGCAGGTTACTTTACTCATCAGCTGATGCCTCCTGATGAGCCATGCCCTCACAGCCATTATCGTTGTCAAACGGAATGGCTGTATTGTCTGCCTATCTACACTCGCTGTAACGGAATGTTTGACTGTGTTGATGGAGAAGACGAACAAGGCTGTGAAACCATAAGTGTCCAGGGCTGTACAAATGTCAAGCTTCCAGAGTCTGTGTGCATGGAGAGCATCTGTGTGATGGCTGGGGTCAGTGTCCACAGCGGGACGATGAACTGGTGTGTGACTTCACCTGTCCACATGGGTGTCTGTGTCAGGGTCAGGTGTTGGTGTGCAACAGGCCGTTTTCTGCTGAGGCGTTTGCCCAGTTAAGATATGTGGACGTATCAGGCTCAAACATGTCCCTTGCTGAGTTCAGCAACAAGATTTATCTGGTTCATTTAAATGTGTCCCATTGCTCACTTAACAACATTTCACATGTTAAGATTCGGAACTTAAAATATATTGATCTTGCCAATAACAATCTTAAACGTTTGAATATGGCTATCGTTTTTGAACTGCCAAACCTAACCATTCTACGCTTAGACAACAATCCTGTCAGCAACATAATAAATGAAATCACAAATGCCATCCATTATTCACTGAGACGAGTTGATATATCAAAAGCTTATCTCAAAATTCTTAACAATGAACTTTCTTTGTACTGGCCTTACATGTTGTTTTTGAACTTATCATTCTGTGGTATTAAAACCATTGGACAAAAAGGTTTTAAAAACATGCCACGCATCAAACAGTTGGATTTACGGGGGAACATCATAGATAACTTTCCATTAGATATGCTTTCAAAGTCAGGTAATCTAGAACGTGTATTTTCACCCAATTACAGATTTTGTTGCAAATCCCTGCTTCCAAGATCTTCACATGTATGTAATTTATTGTGTTGCAGCTCACACTGTACTCCCTTCATGTACAACATTGATACCAACTTATCTGTACAGGATTTTCTTGTGGCTCATTGCCATCCTTGCTGTGGCTGGGAATTTGTTTTGCGTTATAACTTCTTTTGCGGTCAGGAGACTTTTGGGAAGACAAATGATGAGGGTTGTTGTCAACTTTGCAGTGCGCTGACATCTGTATGGCAGGTCACGTCAGCATTGTTCTGGCAGCACATTACCTGTTTCATGGAACATACCTGCAGAATGAAAAGAGTGGACGGACAGTGTAGCTTGCAGACTGGCAGGGTTTCTGTCCTTTCTGTCCAGTGCAGTATCAATGCTGATTCTGTGGTTCATCAATGTGTTTCATATTGTTGCGTTTTGGGTTTCCTACCAGTCATGGATCTTGAACAATGATTTCGCATTTATAGGCTGTGCATTCATGTGGATCACTGGAATTTTCTTAGCATTAACTCCCTTTCTCTCCCTGGTCTGTCTCACTGGGGTCTCCAGGGTCAGTCTGGTCTGTGTCGTCTGGCTTTATTTGACAGCCTTCAGTCCAAACAAAGCTTTTCATGGTTCACAGTACTTGTGACAGACAATTTTACTTTGTGTCTAATGATCGCATCTGGTCAAGGTTTAATCTACAGTAGAACACCAACACACGGAATAACACTGTGTCCCACACTGCGACCAGTGTACTCTTCTGTGCATGTGATGAGGAACGTGACCGTCACGAATGCTGCCTGCTGGTTTACATTTGGACTGGTTACAGTGCTGAGGGTGCATGGTGTTAGAGGATTGGATGAGGTCTATGATTCTTTGGTTGTATTCGTGCTACCCTTCAGCTCTGCTCTTAACCCTCTGTTGTACCTGTGGGCTGTTAAAGCCCAATCCAAGCGACTACAAACAGGAAGAGAGATCACTGCGACTGTTACAGTCAAGGGTGTACAAGGTAGAAAACAAGAACAAGTGCGTAGTAAGCTCGGAAACAAACAAGCCGAAATGGAACGATCGCATTATTTAGGCATTTAATGGAAAACAAAGTTGCAGAGTGTTTGTCACCACTGTGCATGAGAGAGAGAGAATTAGAGAGAGAGAGAGAGAGAGAGAGAGAGAGAGAGAGAGAGAGAGAGAGAGAGAGACTTGACGCTTGACGCTTGACGTGCGTTTAGAGAGAGAGAGAGAGAGAGAGAGAGAGAGAGAGAGAGAGAGAGAAGAGCACAATGTTTCGTTTCTGTCTTGACGTTGTGTAACCTTCCGGGGTTTCACTTTGGCTCAAGCTTGCTTCACTCATCTTCTCCACTGGATGCAGCGGGACGTAACAATTATAGTTTAGGCATGCTCCTTGCCCTCGGTTTCGAATATGTTAGTTTGTTTGTGTTAAAATTTGGCCTCTTTCTCGGTTGACTTTTTTTTCTAACTTTGGTTCAGGCCTTTCTTCTGTATTCGTTTACCAATGTTTCTCATTTTGTCAATTCTTCCCTTGGCATCATTTCTTTCCTATTGTACCGTCTCATTCCTTCTTTCTTTGTCGTTTTTCTTCTCTTTGATTTTTTTCTTTTAGTCAGACTTTTTCCCGCTTCTTGGGGTATTCCGTGAGTTCTACCTTTCATTTATGTTCCTAGAGTTGACTCCTTTCTCGTATTGTGTTTCTAGAGTTAACCCTTTTTATTTTGATACTTTCTTTCCTTGGCCCTATCCTTTTTTCGATTTCCCCCTTTTTTTCTTTATGCTTTCGTTTTGACGTCCGACGTTGCAGCTAAATGGGAATCACACACACACACACACACACACACACACACACACACACACACACACACACACACACAGAGAAATTGTATAGCAGCATTTTGAATAAGAGGTTATATGCTTTTTGTGAAAAGACAAGTAATATACCAGAAGCTCAAGCAGGTTTTAGAAAGGGATACAGTACAATTGACAATATATTCTCTCTGCAATCATTAATTCAGAAATATCTTACTAAAAAGAGCGGCCGCTTCTACACTCTTTTCGTTGATTTTTCCAAGGCGTTTGATAGTATTGATAGAGCAAATCTGTTGTATATTCTACTTCAGAAAGGAATCCATGGAAAGATGTTTCAAACACTCACAAATATGTACAAGCAAGTTATGGCGGCAGTTAGATTCGGAAATAGCATTACAGAGTATTTTGAGTGTGTTTGTCAGGGGTAAGACAAGGCTGCATTCTCAGCCCTTTGCTGTTTTCACTGTTTATATCTGAACTGCAAAATACACTAGTTACTAGTAACACAAGGGGGATTGATGTGTTTTTCAGATGAAACTGGCATTCTTTTATTGATGTATACAGATGATATTGCCTTGGTTTCTGACTCTGTGACTGACCTCCAGAAGAAAATTGACTGTTTGGATCTTTTCTGTCGGAAATTTGGACTAAAGGTGAATATGGAAAAAACGAAAGTAGTTGTCTTTAAGAACGGTGGTTTTCTGAAAAGATCTGAAGTATGGTTCTATGCTGGTAAACAAATCAAAGTGGAACCCATGTACAACTATTTGGGAGTGATATTTTTTGCTGCTACTTTGAACTGGTCAAAATGTGTAAGTAACCTTTCTGGGAAGGCACTTAGAGCGCTTGCAGGAATTAAGAAGTTATATTTCAAACTGAAAAACATGCCAGTTCATACTTTAAGATTTTTTTAAAGACTTTTGATGTGAAAATCAAGCCAATTTGTTTATATGGCTCAGAAATTTGGGGTTTCCAGCACTTCGAAGAAATTGAAAAGGTGCAAACGAAAATATGTAAAATGGTTTTGAGTGTTGGGAGAGATGTAAAAAATAATGTTGCTTTGGGTGAGTGTGGTAGATTTCCTTTATATATTGATGCCTATGTACAGCTTATTAGGTACTGGTGCAGACTTCTTGTATTATCACATGACCGCTATCCTCGTCAATGTTACAATATGTTGTTTATGCACGATAACAATGGCAGACAGAACTGGGCTACTCGAATTAGAACCATTTTGTGTAAAGTTGGATTTGGCTATGTATGGGTGATGCAAGATGTTGGAAATCCAAGCTTCTTTCTTAAAGTATTTAAAGAAAGATTAGAGGATAATTTCCGTCAGTGCTGGCATGAATCAGTTGTAACAGAAGGAGACTACATCCTATACCAACCAGAAATCTTAAGGGCTACCTACATAAGCCAGTTAGAAAATCACGAGCACCGTCGTGTTCTTTGTCTGGTTAAATCAAATCGACTCCCACTAAATGGAATCCCACGTTATGGCAAATGTTTGTCAAATCCAATTTGTAAAGTCTGTGACTTGAACTGTGTTGAAGACCTTGTTCATTTTTTGCTTGTGTGCCCAAGGTATGCTGCACTCCGTAAACGACATATCCCACTGTATTACTACCGCTTCCCATCAACTCTTAAAGTACAATTGCTATTCACAAATCTCAGTGGAAAAATTAGCCTTTAGTTGCGACCTATATTTGTGGAGCTCTGAAACTGAGATGCCAAACTACATCTTGATTTGAAATGTTTTGCTACTCACCATGTATACAATTTTGAATGACCATTTCTCCTGTCTGTATAGGCCAGTTGGCCAGAAAAGACTGATTAAAAATATTGTTATTGTTATTGTTACACACAGAGCTTTGTAAGCATATACATACTCATGCACTCCGAAGGCGTGCACCTCCCCCCCCCCCCCTCCACACACACAAACACAAACACGCGCGCGCGCACACACACACACACACACACACACACACACACACAAACACACACACACACACAGAGCTTTGTGAGCATATACGTACTCATGCACTCCGAAGGCGTGCACACCCCCCCCCCCACACACACACACACACACACACGCGCGCGCGCGCGCGCGCACACACACACACACACACACACACACACACACACACACACACACACACACACACACACACACACACACACGCGCGCGCGCGCGCGCTGGCCTACCCTGCTACGACTCTTTGGTGAAACCATACTGTGCCTTGCAAGGGCACACATCCTTAGCAGCACAAAGCTCACTAGCACGGTCAGCAGGAAGGTTAGCAGGGGTTTTGCCAACTGTCATTCACGCAAAAAAAAAAATGGAACCTAACAGAAAGTATGGAGTATGAACGTTTCTGAGGCTAGCCCTTTGGCCTCTATTATTAGTAGTAGTATCATAATATACTAAGTATAATGCTATCACTAATAATAGTGCTACTACTACTACTACTACTACTACTAACAACAACAACAACAATATGTATATTTGTTGGTAGTTTATTTCTTTGTTTCTTTGTTTGTTCGTTTATTTGTTGTTCCAATAGAAGCATGATAGGCGTTTAAATACCTTGGAAAAACTTCATTAATAAGTTTCCCTAGCAATACGACAAGAGGGACGACAAAACCCATACCAGTCTTTCACAAATGCATGGACAAGTGTCATAGAACAGGTAATGGAGGCAATTCAACACAACGCATCCTCACTTAATCTCTACACTCATAAAAATGGAGTACAACTGAACAGATTTTTAAAAGAAATTATTATGAAAGATGAAGATTAAGCTTTAGAGCAGCCATATATTTTCAACATCAATATCCAGCAAGGTCATCATAAACCACTCAATTATTCGACAATAACAGATTATCACACGACAGTCTCTGCATGCAAACTCGCATACAGAAGCAATCAAACGCCACGCAAGCTACGACACGTCTTACTTCTTTCTTTCAATAAAAACAAATCGCAATACCTTTTTGAAGATCTTTCCCATATTTTTTTTCTTCTGTGTATCCGCGCTTCATTTCTTTTTAGCGGGAGGACATTATTATTTCCTCTTATTTTTCTTGGCCAATGTATTATTCAACAATATTTCTTATACACTCGCCCAGCTTGTCAAATGCCATCAAATCAACACGGGTTCTCAGATGCCAAATTTTGTTTATCAAAATACTTCCTTCTTCCCATCAAACTAAAAAAAAAAAAAATTAAGCTCCTTTCAGCAGCGCATACCTTTCATCTCAAGCGCTGTGAGTGGCTGCACAGGTTTTGATACCAACTTACACGTACAGGGTGCTCACCCTTGAAAGACAAGGTACTCTGTTGATACACGTCATTAATTACTTTATTGACGATCGATCAGAGGAACCACATCTTGCCTATCGAGTGTGTGAACAGCGTAGAATTTGGAAATAGTTCCGATCATGACCCGAGTGGGAAAGAACGATTCGAAAATCATGACTGTGATAAACGTTCTATCAACTTTGTTCACACATTCCATCCGCATCTTAAAATCAACAAGATTTATCAGCACAAATGGTTTAGAGATCAATTTT
This sequence comes from Conus betulinus, assembly GCA_016801955.1. Classification (NCBI taxonomy): domain Eukaryota; kingdom Metazoa; phylum Mollusca; class Gastropoda; order Neogastropoda; family Conidae; genus Conus; species Conus betulinus. The sequence goes on along the minus strand of JADBJO010015785.1, from coordinate 28,575 downwards.
CTATTCTCTGAAACGTTTTTTGTCTTCTCCTCTTCCTAGCCAGTCTTCCATCTATCTCTTTCAAGTCTGTACTCTGTCGTCCGCTGCTTCGACCAAAGAGACAGGCTTGACAGTTTGTATAATATGATAGAAATTCACAAAGTGCACAAATCTAAATCACACACACACACACACACACACACACACACACACACACACACACACACACACGCACACGTGTACGACCACACACACACACACACACACACACACACACACACACACACACACACACACACATACATACATACATACATACAGAGGTATATGTGCGCAGACACACGCACATGCATGCGTGCAGGAACATGCTTAACAAGCTCATAGATCACAAATTTATGCACACTCACATGCACTCTTACAAAGAAGCACACACACACACGCACACACATTATGTACTGGCACAAATATATGGATCAGTGCCCACCCATACACTCACAAATGTTCTTACACACTTGCATACACATGCAGACACGCAGACACAATCATAGTAGTGGCCCACGCAATGTTATGTAGGTACCCGGTACCCAAGGTATGACCTGTGCCTTAGGCTTAAGCATGAACCATACGTTTGCTAAGTGGTGTCCATAAGAACCACATCTTTAATCTTTTCATGTAAGTCATTTATCCATCAGCTGTATATCCTACGCAGTATGATTTTAAACTTAACAGATACAGTGTAGCATATACAGACTAGTCCGAAAGCAGTGCCCTTCCTTTCTGTTGAAACCGAAACTACATATATGAATTATTCACACACGCACACACGCACACGCACACACACACACACACACACACACACACACACACACACACACACACACACACACACTGTTTGAAGACTGATCCACCGATCAACTGTGCATGGTTTGTGTGGCAACAGTGCCACTGAAACAGCTGAAATCATTTCAGCATGTCTGCTGTGTGAAAGTTCACAACTCACATCCGTACAATTTGAGAGGTAGCGACAACTTTTTATAAACTAGACGTGTGGTTTCTATTGTCGGTCTATGTACATTTTCTGCACCCATCACCAGTAAATGAACTGAATGACCACCTATTTGAAGTCTAATCCCCCGCACCCCTCTCACCTCCCTCTCCCATCTTCACCATACAGCCATGAGTATAAGTCGACATGTTATAGTGTTGTGTATTTGGTCGTGATGAAGTGGTAAATCACAGTGACTTCAACTACTTTTGTACCGGCAAGTTTACATTGCAGGTGTGAAAGACAGAGCCATCAGTATTAAGTACAATGTGTACTGCTAGGGATGGTGGAGAACAACGAGGCAAACATGAGACAGAAGCAGGCATGTGACTGGAGTCATCTCTCGCTTAGCACTGCCGGTAACTGGTGATGGCTCGAAAGACATGTGTTCTCCGTCACTAATGTCATTTTGAAAGGAGCAGGTGATACTAGCAAACTTGGCTGGACTATCACGTTTGGAGACAACCACCCATAATATACCTTTGTGACCGACTGTTGCACGCTCTCATTTAAGAGATAAAAAGAAGGCAAATAGTTGTTGTTGTTGCTGTGATTTTTTTCTTTTTCTTTTTTTCCTTTTTTTTTTTTTTTTTTTTCTCTCTCTCTCTCTCACACAGCACGTCCGCTTTATCACTCTGATAAAAACATTACAGCCACTGACCATCAGCCACTTTTGAAACAGCAGATGACTTGGAAACACCATCCTGCAGCAGGAGGTCACCCTGCACACAATGATGTCACGATCTCCACAGCACAGTGCTCAGTGAAGACACGTCTCTGTGGTTGTTTCTAAATGCTTTTAAGCTGGTGTTGTGATGACGGTTTTCACCATTGAAATCTTGAGGAACAGTGCCGTACGTCTGCCGTACCTTTGTTTGTTGGTGTGTTCAGTGAATAGGAGATCACCAAACGTTGCCAGGAACGGACGTTGCGCAGGCATGTTCTGTCTTGATTGCTGATCAACTTCAGTCGTCCCTTTCAACAGCTGGTTGCTATGGTCAGTTCAGCAGTACATCACGTTATCCATCTCTGGGAGGAGGATACCACCAGTGCTGTGAACTGGTGTCATGGTATTTCCACATGAGCCATACACTTTCATCTAAATGTTTCTCAATGTCTTTGTAGCATGTTGGCTCTGACTCCCAGAGTTAGTCTTTCACGCTGACGAGCGGTGTTTGTACTTTGCTGTTCCAAAACGGTGTTCTAATTATTTCTTGCTTAATCTTTCCAGTTCTGATGTTTCTTATTCGGTGTTTAATCTTTTAGGAGAACTGTGGCAGCTTTAAAATATGATTTCTAAGTCTAGTCGAAAGTCTTTTTTGACTTTATGAAGCGCATGTGTCTTCACATCCAGCTGTCTCAGGTTGTCATTTTTGGAGGGAGACTTCGCTGCTCTGCTATACGTGAAAAAAAAATTGACACGACACCTCGGGAGCTGTTTAATAGATGACTTCTCTCATGGGGTCTGTTTAGCCTTATGACTCAGACGTCAGGATCTTGCTTCAAAGAACAGGGATTGATTGTTCAACGCATTGGCAACAGCTTGGGTATCAGTGGTCAGAGCGTCTGTAACTTCCTGGTGATGAATGGGGGGCTTCTTGCAGTGGTCATTATCATCACTTCTCCCCACACTTTCTTTGTGGCGTAAGCGAATCCTGCAGGGTCTTTGACTCTGCAGAATGTCCTCTTTGATAAGTTTCTTTGCATACTTCTTGCAAAAAAAGTCCAGTTAATGTTTGGATAAATAAGGTGTTTCGAAAAACTCCACCTTTCTTTCGTTTAGCACTTCCAGACAATTTCAAAATGGTATCTTTCGTTGTGATAGTCGGAAGCACACCACTCATAGTCCAGCTCCAGTGGAGGATCTCATATTGACAAATATAAACACGAAAGTATACGCTTTAGACTCATCATTCAGACAACATAGATCTAGCTCTGAAAAAAAAACCCACATCTTCAAGATGGAGACATCTGGATAAAGCTTTCGCATTACTCCAGAGAGTATTGTGCACATGGAAATTACCCCAAACCAGAAAATGTCGTAGTAGATATTCAATCAGGCTGACCATCTCTTTTTGAATGGCTGTACAGATAGAGGTAAATATAAAGAACGGAGGGTTATTGTTTTATATAAGCATTTTTTGGCAGCTAGAGCTTGATGAAAAGTATACTCACGAATAGGGCTGAGCAAATGAGATTTGTAGATGAGTAAAGAGACTCCTTCTGTTGCATCATCAGCAGTTGGTTGTGCTGGTTTTCAAGCTGGAAAGAGTGTAAAGCTTCTGTTTATTACTTTTAGTTTCCTGCATGGCTACTACAACCTCTTTTATTTTAGGAAAGCTCTTCGAAATTTGAGTAGAGACCCTGAAATAATGTCGAATCTATGATGGAGAAGGAACGAAGGGCACTCCCACTCTGCATCTTCATTTTTCGAAAGTAGAGGAGAAACATTTCTGAAGGATGGTGCACATCATAAATTGCAATGATAATGAGAATATACTTTCATTTAACACTTATTCACGGTGATGAACATAGATGCATTGTCCATAAAATTTTCCTACGGATAGTTTTACATACTAGACCCCTTTTTGCATGTATCAGTCGTTATATTGGAAAAGAAAACATCCGGGGAAATAAGACGATATCGAAATATCAAAATAAACAAAAAAAAGTGTTTCACGTACAGCCAAATAAAAATGTGAAACAAAATTGCATTAACAATTGTAAACAGTACACAAATAGGATAATTTTTGTTCCCATAAGAAAACCTAACGCAGGGTAACTTTTACTGAAGACTGGTACAGCCATTTAAACTTGAATAAAGTCAGACAAATACAAAAAAACGAACGCTCTAATAATGGTGAAAAAAGCACACACTAACAACTCAACTTTCTTCGTAGTAATGACTTGGCAAAGATTTGCACTTAAGGGAAAGGAGGGGGGAGGGGGGGGGGGGGGGGGGAAGGGTGTTGAAGATGGAGAAACTAGGAGCATGAAATTAAGAACATATATTATAGATATGAAAACCCTTCACTAGCTGCATGAGGGAACCATCATGATCCCTTTCGAAGGCACATTTGTATTGCCTGCTCCGAGGCCTTTCGTCCGCTGGATCGGAACTCATCAGAGAGACACGGCTAGTTGTGTCTGTGCTCCTGGCGTATAATAGAGACACACCACACAGTCCATAAGACCATGGTGTTCTCACCACCAAGGGTTCAAAAAAGAATCCAACGGCACCCCCAAAAGCAGCCAGTGAAGGGGTAGTAAATGAAAGCAAACGAAAGTGTGAGAAGGAAAAAAAGTTGCTGAAAAACTAAAGACATTATGCAAACAGTATAAAATGTTGGGGACAATCTTTGAGCCTACGCTTGAGGATCCACCCAAGGATGCAAGGGAGATCAAAAGACAAACACAGAGACAGACAGAAACAAATACAAATAACCTCGATTTAATCGAAACGAATTGTTTACTGTTCCCTGCCTCATTCCATTTTGAATTTAACAATGTAACCTGTTGCAGCATTAATTAAGTCAGCTTTGGATTCCATTCATTTCAAAAGTCTATCTTCTTTTGTGTTTCTCCTTTTTTCAGCGAGAATATTGAACGTGTACATGAAAGGATTTAAAGAAGAGTTTAAAGGCAAGACAAATATGGCCAGAGCCACATTGACCTCTCCAGGAATGGGAGTGCCAGCCAGGGCCAGCATTCCACACAGTCCAATGGGAAACCAGCACAAGAAATCTGTTACTGCAATGGAGATCAGCCGCCGAGCTATCCTCATATCCCGTAACACTTTGGTAGACTCGGTGTTCAGTGTATTGTCTTGTATTGTCCAATAATGAAAGTCTGTCCAATAGAAATCAGTACAAACAAAACAAAATTTAGAACAATAAAAACACTAAAAGAATACAACTTCCCCCTGAAGTTTTGTTTGTTTGTTTGTTTTTTTGTTTTGCCTTTCCTCATACATTTTATTCAAGTAACAGAAGAGATACATATGCGCAGAAAGAGGACAGTACGCAGAGATTTTCATACATACATTGAACTAATGATACATGAATATTTCTTACTACTGTAAAAAAATGAACAAAAGATAATTGTAAAGTACACTTACACAAAGACACATATAAACATGTCTATCTATACATGTAATCATATTCACACACACACACACACACACACACACACACACACACACACACACACACACACACACACACTCACAAACACACACACACACACACACACACACACACACACACACACACACACACACACACACACACACACACACACACACACACACGCACACACATTACATTATTATACAGAGTGAGACTGAGCCTTGAACAATGCAACATGAAATAAACTGATCTAACCTGGTGTTACCATGATTGCATTCATAAAAGATGCACACTCGGAGTGACATATTTGTATACAAGCATGCATCTTTACATCATTTTTCCATCACTGTACCTCATCAAGAATACACTGATAAGGGTACCACTTTTTTTAAAGAAATCTGCAAGCTTCATTTCTTTTGAAAAAATGTATTTTTCAACTATATAATTGTGTTTCAAATCTCTCAAAAAGTGTATTACATTTAGTTTGATTTTATTTATCCTGCATTTGTAAATAAAGTATTTTGCTAAAAGATTAATCTGATCGAAAGTGTCGTCTGTTTTTGTTTGGTCATCATTCCCAAACAAAACAAGTTCTACGTTGAATTTTAACTGAACACATTGTTCGCACTTCTCTCTTAAAATCTTCTCCAGGTCCTTCCACAAACATTGTGAAACATCACAGAACCATAAATAATGTCTGGCTGAATCATTCTCCTTTACAAAAAGTGCATTTGTCACAATTTGTAATTCTAATTTTCTTCAAAATATTGTTGTTAACTAAAATATTATAACACAATTTAATTTGGAACCACCTTAATCTGATTTGCTTATTTGTTTATTTGTTTTTAGTGTTCTATCCCAGTCCACATATACATTTAGTATTTGCTCCCACTTTGCAAAAGCATTTATATCTTAGATAATGATTGGCTCTAGTAAAACATCATAGAAAGTTTTTGAACCTGTTTTTAACATTTGCTATTATTTTTGTGCGTTTTGTTTTTTCATTGCATTTGCTATCTTTTATTTTGATATTCTTTGCAGCAAGGAAGCTTTTAACTGATTGAACACAACTCATATATTCCAAATAGTTTACACTGATAGTATACTTTTTGCAGAAAGCTTTATAACCTTTATAACTTAAAAAGTATCCCTTTTCATCAACCACATCTCTTACTAGGAATATGTTTTTGTGTGTCCATTTTCTAAAGAAAAATGTACTATTATCAATTCTAAACTTGTCGTTGTCAAACAAGGGTTCTACTAATAATTCTTGTGCTTCTTTTACAGACACGTGTTTGTAGAAATTCGCATAAGCTGTGAACACATCCTTCCAGAATTTGTTACAATTATTTTAAGTAATCTCAAAGGCCCACACTGTTCCAATGATTCTATCTCATGACAATCCATAAACAGTATTATTTTTTTCCATTTGGATGTTCCTGTGAGGATCTTTTCCATCCATGTCATTTTTAGGGCCTGTATAAATACTTGTATTTCAGGGATACCTAGGCCACCATTTTTCAGTGTGGTGAACTGAATATTTTCTTTTTTATCTTATCTGGTTTATTATCCCATATGAATTTGAAACACAAGTTTTGTAGATGTGTTATTTTCTTTTCTGGAGGGTTTGGGAGGAGAATCCATAAGTATATAAGTTTGAGAGTATGAGAGATTTAAGTAGAGCAATTCTACCAAGGGGTGTGCAAATTCGTTTGGACCAAATTTTAAATAGATTTTTCACTTCTACTAATTTGTCCGTTGTATTAATTTCAGTCACTTTTGACAAGTCGTTCGTGAGCCATATACCTCAGAGTTTATATTTGGGCGGATTCCATTTCATATTTTTTTTTTCTTTAAGTATTTGTTCTCTGAATATTTCTTTTGACCAAACCATACATTAACAGTTTTACCATAATGAAGTTTTAGTCCTGCAATTTCTTCAAACTCCTCAAGAGTTCTGAACAGATTTTCATAGGATTCCCTATCTCCGTTCAGTGTAAATGACGTGTCATCTGCGAATTGATTTATTTTAAAAATAGAGTCATGGATAGTAAAACCTTTTATGCTTTTATCTTCTCTTATTTTGTGAGCTAGAATTTCTGAACACAAAACAAAAAGGCAGGGTGAAATAGGGTCTCCTTGACGAAATCCTCTCTGTACTTCAAAGCTTCCAGATACCTGTCCGTTTACCGTGATACATGATTTTATATTTTTATAAAATGTGGTTATCCATTTACATATATCTTCGCCAAAACCAAAAACATTCAGGACTTTATTCATGTATTTCCAATTTATTGAATCGAACGCTTTCTTGAAGTCTATTTACACAAATAAACCTGGAAGGTTATTTTTTCTAAGTAATATATGATGTGTATACTGTTCTTAAGTTGTCTCCTATATAGCTTCCTGGAATAAAACCTGTCTGATCTTCTTTTATCAATTTATGTAGGATATACTTTATTCGGTTGGCTATACATGTTGATCCTATTTTATACGACACATTTAATAATGATATAGGTCTCCAATTTTGTAAATATTCTTTGGCTTTTCTCCTTTTGGTAGGCAAGTAATAATTCCTTCTCTCTGAGTAACAGACAGCTCTCCTTTTGTAAAACCTTCATTTAAAGATCGAACAACAAAGTCTCCTATGTCCTTCCAGAAAAAAATTGAAACAAATTTACCGTCATCCCATCAGTACCAGGGCTCTTGTCATTTTGCATTTTTTTCAGTGCTTCTGAAGCTTTTGTCTAGTTATTTGTCCCTCTAGTTCTTTGGATTCAGCTTCTTCAAGCTTTGGTAAATTTCCAGCATATCTGCCAATGTCTATGGTTTTTGTACTTCTTTCTTTGTACAGGTTTTCATAGTAGGTCTTAATTGCATTTAATATTTCGTCTGTTTCTGTTATTATATTCCTTGGTCTGTTACTAATTTTAACATTTGTTTGCTGACAAAATGACGTTTCTCAAGATTGCAGAAATATTTAGATATCTTCTCCCCCTCTGATGCCCATCTTGCTTTGGATCGAATAACGATCCCTTCCATTTTCTCCTTTCTTATCTGTATCAGTTCATCTTTTCTCTCTTGAAGTTCCCTTGATTTACTGTTAGTTAGCAATTCTGTTTCAAGTGTTTGTATTTCTGATTCCAACTTTTTTTTCTTTTTCCTTAGTTCTATTTTTTTCATATATACCAAACGTTACTGTTTTCGTTCTCATTTCCGTAATTATAACATCCAAAAACAGTTGATCACTTGTTGTGAACTGAATTTCATCCATCGGAATCTTGTTTATGTTTTCCAGTGAGCATGGGGATACTACATACTTATGTTTTATGTTTTCAATTGTTTGTTTAATTAGTTCTACGTATTTTTTCTCTTTAGTAAAGCTGAGTTAAATTTCCAAAACGTTTTCTTTCTATTTTCTTCTTTGGAGTTTAAGTGAATGGTTATTAGAGAATGGTCACTTCTATAGCCATAAAGGATATCTACATATTTTATTTTGTTGATAAGACTGTCAATTAATAAGAAAAAATCTAGTCGACTCTGCTGTAAAGGGGTGGCCTTCTCCACGTGTATTTCAGGACTCCAGATTGAATTCTCTCCAAATGTCTACAAGCTCGAGATCATTCATCATTTCAAGTACTGTTTCTTGTGCTTTTGGATTGTTTACAGTCTTGTAGTTGTAATAATCTAAGTTAGGATTTATTACCAAATTTCAGTTCCCACATACTATGATATTAGCGATACCCATCTCGTCAATTTGTTTCTTAATTTCATCAAAGAAATCAGGAGTGTCTTTGTTAGGTCCATATATATCAACCAACAGAATTTCTAGATCTATCATTTTTAATGCAAGAAGTATATAATTGCCATGGGTATCTTTTACAGTTTTCAGAGTTTTAAATTCAAAATTATTATTGAACAAGATGGCTGCTCCTCTTGATCTAGAATTATTTAATGAAAATACACATTCATAGCCTCAATTCAGCTCTTACTTGTCTTTCCATTTTTGCAGTGAAATGCTTATCCTGTAAGAAATATATAGAGTGTCGTTTTTGTCTAAGATGTTGAAAGACATCTCTTCTCTTCTGATGAGAACCTAGTCCCTGGCAATTCAAGGAAGAGATGATAAGACTGTTCACATTTGTAACAGAGTTTTTAACGAAAATAAATCACTACATACTGGACAAGGATCGTAATATCTATCCATGGCAAATGTTCCATCCAAACAACAACTTCCTATTATCTTGATAGTAACCATTCACCGAATACCATTCCATTCCATCACATACAAAAAGATCAGGGTTTAAAAAGGTCACCAAAAAAGCCTTCACATTTCTCAAGTGCATCATAACTTTGATGGTAACACACAAACCAAGCAAGCAATAATATACACGTTTCACATATGAATCCCAATGCTCAAGTTCTCTCGACAAAAGGAACAAAATACAAAAATACATACCATGAATACAAATCATTCAAACAGTTTTTGAAAAAGTATTTGAAACAAGGGGCACAGGCGGGTGTGTGTGTGTGTGTGTGTGTGTGTGTGTGTGTGTGTTGTGGGTGTGTGTGGGTGGTTGCTTTGGGCCAATTAAGTGTTCGAGAAGTCCACTAAATATGGGGTGGCAGTACAGCCAAGTGTCAGCGCTGGTGAACTATTGCATTATAATTACATGTATTTTAAAAACATCTTGTACATTTACAAATGGTCCATCATATCTCGCGG